>VXAY01006789.1:12919-33181 GCA_013399855.1 Oxyruncus cristatus | reverse complement strand
CCCCCGGTCCCGCGGCACCGCATCCCCGGCATCGCATCCTCCGGCATCGCATCCTCCGGCACCGCATCCCCGGCATCGCATCCCTGCTTCCCGACCCGCCTCCTCCCCCTTTTCCCCGTTTTCCCCGCGTTGATGCTGCCGGGCTGTAATTGGGAGCGTGACGGGCTCGGAGGGGGCCGTGGCGGAGCAGCAGCAGCGGGTCGTGGCTGGCTTTGCCTCCCGAGCTCCCGGGTCCCCTCTCCGCGTCTCCGGCCGTGCCCGCGGCGAATGCAGCGGCTCTGCGGCTCCGCCGGGGCCGTTCCCGGCCCTGTCCCTGCCTCCGGTGCCATCCCCGTCCCTGCCTCCGGTGCCATCCCTGTCCCTGCTGCCGGTGCCACCCCACCGCCGATGCCATCCCCAGTGCCTGGGGGTGCCGATGCCATCCCTCCTCCCAGGTGCCCACCCTGGGGAAACTGCATGCCCACAATCCCGTTTTTCCTGCCGCCGGGATCAGCCCCCGGCATTCCCAGAGGGCGGCAGTGCCCGGGTCCCTGCCAGGCTGCCGTTCCCGCAGGTGACAGCGCGGGCACTGGCCTATATGTTTATTTTTAGCGTAACCAGGATGACACTGCTCAGCTTAAAGAGAAATCCTGGGAATTTCTGGCTGATGCTGGGGAACAGACCCGAGCTGGGCTGGCTGTGCCTGTACCTGGCAGGAAAAGCTCCCGGTTTACACCTGCACCTCCCGAGCTCAGACACCAACGCTCCCGGTCATGTGTCCCTGCTAATCCGCTTCCAAATGGAAAGTTTTAGGGATGCTGTTTCCCTCTTTCCCAGTGGAGTGGGAGCAGGGGCTGCCAGTGCTCAGCACCACACCTGGATTTCATCCTGCTTTTCCCATTGTTCCTCCCCCTGTACGCGGGATCACGCCTGTGAGACTGAGCATGGGCCGGGTGGTTGTTTAAAATGCAGATTTCCCAGGAACAGCCCAGGTAACCACACCTTGAGGGCCTCATCCTGCTGCAGGTTGTGTCTGCAGAGGGCTGGTCCAAAATTCCCAGGAAGTGAGCAGGGTGGCATCCTGCCTGCTGGGATGGGCAGTGTGGGCCTGCAGAGGGTCAATTCCCAGGCATCACCTCCAGCAGTGCCTGCCCTGCTCGGGAGCTGCTGCAGGAGCCCTCCTGGAAACTCCAGGGAATCCTTGACAGCAGCAGCAGCCGTGGTCTGGGAAGTTCAGCTTTTCCACATCAGGAACCCTCAAACCTCGTCCAGGAGAAGTGTTCAGTGGCTCCTCCCCTGTCCTGCTGGAAGGTGACATTCACACAGACCTGCTCACCCATCTGACGCTTGGCACTCCCGGATCAGGATTCCCACACTTGGAGCAGAACAAAGTCGGGAGGGACCTGCGGGACCTGCACCCCACGTTCAGCGGGCGATGCTGGCCCTGCCATAGGCAGTCCATAGTTATCCAGGAGGATTTCCAGGAGGATTTTTCCAGAGTTGCTGCTGCCAGGAGCCAAGTCCATCTCGGAGCACGCCGGTTTGGAGCCCCCGACACTCCCCAGGGATCAGAGGTTTTATAATGGCATCAAATATTGATGCAGCAGCATTACACAGCAGAGCCCAGAGCCTCGGAGTGGAACAGCATTCCCAGAGGGGTGTTTGGAGCATCCCGGATCCGGGGGGGCCAGGTGGGGTTGGAGCATCTGCTCCCAGAGCCAGCACGATGCCGTAATCCAGAGAATCCGTGTCCCATATCCTGGTCACCATTGTGCTGAGGGCTGCCCAGAGCCCAGGGGTGACGGCTGGTGCCAGCCGTGCCATGGGGACAGGCGGATGGACAGGGACAGCCAGCACGGAGAGGAGCCCAGCCTGGATGGAGAGAGCAGCTGGAGCATCCCAGAGCTTCCCTCTGCCCCCTCTCCAAGGATCCCGGGCATCTCAGAGCTTCAGCTTTTGGTGGTCTGCGCATGGAGGGGACCAAAACCCTGGAGGAGGCACAAAGAGGACTATTCCCTGTCATTCCACATGGGTTTAGAGGTAGTTACCAGGAGGCTTCTCCCTGGTTTTTAGGGTTCAGTGTGGTTTGAGGTGGGGTTTGAGTTGGTGTCCCCCCATCCCATGGCGCAGACAGGGCTTGCTGTCCCCCAGGACAGGACTCAGTGTCTCCCAGGAAAAGGCTTGGTGTCCCCTCTCGTTGTCCCCCATCCCATGGCCCCGGACAAGGCTCAGTGATCTCTGGTGACATTTCCCTGTGTCCAGGACTCTGAGGTCGGTGTGGGACCCCCAGCCCCGCCCCACTGCAGGGGCTCCCGTGCCAACAGCACAGGGCAGGACACTGGGAGCTCCGTGTGTGTGGCAGGGAGGAGCGAGGGCATCTCCACATGTGGAATCCCCAAGTCGTTTTCAGTTTTCCAAGTGTTTCCCAGATTTTTGGTGCTGCTCCATGTAACCGGTAATCGGTTGGACTTGGGGAAGATGCCGGAGTGCTCCTGAAGGGTTCCTGAGCCAGCCCTGAGGGTTTGGAGTTTTCACTGTTGTCATCCCATTTTCCTGGCAAATTCGGCCACGCAGATGCTGTGGAAGAAGAGAAAGTCTCCCTTGGGATTGAAACGGGCATCCCATGGAGTGCAGCCTTTGGGAAAAGGCTGAAAGCAAGAAGAGAAGGGTTTAGCTGAAGGAATGCCAGAGGGCATTTGGAAATGAAAACACGTCCAGGTTTATACTGAAGAAAGGAAAATCCAGTTCCAAGGTGTTCCGAGGCCTGGGGGGGAGCACGGCTGTGTTGGATATCGATCCTGAGGGGCTCCCTGTGCCCCCTGTCCTGGCTGCATCCCAGGCTGGGATCATGTGGCAGCACCGTTATCCGTCTGTTCTGTTCCTGATTATTCCCAGCTGGGATTAGGTCATGGAATCAGAAATGAGGGACAATGTGGAAGGTTTGACACGTACTCCAAGGCTGCCTCTGGACAGATGTTCCCTCTGCCCGTGCTGAGGGCTCCTGCCCATCCACTGCCCCCGGGACCAGTCTCGCCACTCCCTCTTTTCCATCAGTTAGGGATTGTTTTTAATGGGAAAAATACTCATTAATCTAATATTTGTCTCCCCATGGCCTCCCCCGCTCTGCGCTGCTGCCGGGCACTGCTGCATGTGTGGGTGCATGGAGGGGTGGGGGTGGTCCTGCTCCAGAGTCATAGAGGATTTAATTCCAGCCATGGATGGAAAAGTTGGAAGTGTGGGAGCAGCTCCGTGATGTCCCTGGGATTTTTGGTTAAAGGGTGCAGAGCGCTGGGGGCTCCAGGCCCTTCAGAAAACAGGAATGAGGGGAGGGAATAATCCTGTCTAAAATTAATCCCTTCAGCCTCCTGCTCCAGGGGCCGCCGGGAAAGGTGTGGGGGGTCAACCCCCCCGTGCCCACGGAGCCTGGAGTGCCCTGCCAGCCTGCACCAGGCTTTGCCTCTGAAGGTTTAAATTCCTTGGAAATAAAGGTGGATGTGCCCTGGGGTGTCCATGGGGTGGAGGTGGGGTTCAGACGGTCCTCCCTGTCCCTGGCTCTGTCCCCGGCTCTGTCCCCTCATGGGGCTGGGGGGGAGCAGGGGCTGCGCTGGCTCCGGGCTCTGCTCCCCTGGTCCCGCAGGACCTGTGCCAGGGAGTCCACAGGACCGGTGCCGGGGAGTGCCATGGGGGCTGTGCCAGTGGGTCCCATAGGAACTGTGCCGGGGGGTCCTGGGAGCTGTGCCTGCAGGTTCCCCCCGGATTGGCCTTGGGAGTGGGTTAACGAGCTCCCACCTGATGCCACACTCACTAACGATGCCGGGCTCAGCTGGTGCCGCCGGGCACGCTAACGAGGCCGGGCACTAACGAGGCTGTGCTGTGTTTTGTCTCCTTTCCTGCTCTGCCGCCGCCGGCTGTTCTGTGCTCCGGCTGCTCTCTGCTCCTCTGTCCTGTGACTGTCTGTCCTCTCTGCTTCTGCTCCCGCTGCCCTCCAGACCAGCACCCGCCGGCCCAAGGTGAGCAGCTGGGGGGGCACCGAGCGTGGGGGGCACCGGCAGCTCCCGGGGTGCCAACCCCACCTCAGACGTGACCGTTCGGGTGCCAGTCCCACCCAAACACGGCCCAGCGGGTGCCAGTCCCACCACACGGTCCCTGTTGTCCTTCCACCTCGTTCTGCAGAGCCCAGAGGAGCTCCTGGGAGTGATGGGCTCCTCTGGAGCGGGTCCAGATCCCTGGGGATCCCTTCCCTGGGTGAAATGGCCATGGGAGAGCTCGGCTGAGGGAGCGGAGTGTGGAATCTGTGCCCAGGCTCTGCTGGGGGGTCTCTGCTGGGGGGTCCCTGCGGGGGTTGCTAATCCCTGACTGTCCTGCCTTGTGTGGGGTGTTTTTCACTGGGATCTTGACCTTACTTATCAGAGGAGAGAGGAGAGAACCCGAGGTGTCCTGCAGGGCTGTGTGGTTCCAGCCTGTGCTTGGGACCAGCGGGATTCACCTTGGGAAGGGGCTTGTGGCTGGAGGAGAGGAAACATGCAGAGAAATCATCCAAAAGCTCTATAACAGTGGAGTTTGGGTTTGGAAATGGAGAATATTCTGTCTCCCCTGTGCTGGGGGGGCTGCAGGAACGGCTCCATCCTTCCTGGCTGCTCCCTGGCTGCTCCCGTCCCATTCCCTTGGTTTGAGTGGTCCTTGTTCCCAAGTTCTGTGCTGGGTGGAGGTGTGACGGGATGTCCTGTGGAACCTCCTGATCCTTTGGCTTCACACCGGCACTGGGCAGGGATTAGATGGAGTTAGGATCCATAATCATGGAGTGGGTTGGTTTGGAAGGGACCTAAAGCCCATACAGTTCCACCCAAGGACACCTTCCACTAGCCCAGTTTGCTCCAAGCCCTGTCCAACCTGGCCTTGGACACTTCCAGGGATGGGGCAGCCACAGCTTCTCTTGGAAATCCATTCCAGTGCCTCCCCACCCTCACAGGGAGGAGTTTCTTCCCAGTAATCCCACCTAACCCTGGCCTCTATGAGGGGTTTGTGGTCCCTGAAACACCAGGAACACAAACATCCCTGGTTTGAGTTGTGTCTGGGAGGAGGCACATGGAGCCTGGTCCTGCCAAGATGTTCCCTGTTCTCCATCCCTGGGAGACCCAGGATCACCTGAGGAGGGCAGGCTGAGCATGTCCAAGGGGTTCTGGACCTACTGCAGTCGAGTTAAGTCCAATTTGCCTCTGTTTTGGGAAAAATAAGGGCAGAGGGCGGGTGCTGCTCCTGCCCGGCTGTGCCCCGGCCTGGCTGTGGGTGGAACCACCCACCTGGTGAAACCTCTCAACAAATCCAATTTCCAGGAGTAAAACGAAGTCAGGAAATTTAATTTACACAGCCAGAGGTGAGTGCTCCAGAAACAGGGTCTGTGAGGGGACCAGTGGGGCCTGGGGGCATCCGGTGCTTCCCTCAGGCACCAGCTCCTCTTTTCCCATTCCTGGGTTCAGCCTCAGCGCTGGGTCCCAGTGGTTAATTAACAGCTTGTAAGCACTAACAAAGTAGCTCCAGCCCCTCCAGGCCCTGCTGGGGCCCCCTGGACTGTGGGAACTCACTCCTTGTTCATTTTCCCTTTGTTTTCCTAAAACTGGGTTCCTGTCTTAGTGAGCTCTGAGTTTTTGCTGTCTCACCCTCTGGAGCTGGGACCTTTAATCATGGAATCCTGGAATGGTTTGGCTTGGGAGGGACCTTGGGGATCATCCAGTGCCACCCCCTGCCATGGTGGCACTAAGACCAGGTTGCTCCAAGCCCCGTCCAACCTGGCCCTGGACCCTTCCAGGGATGGGGCAGCCACAGCTGGTCCGGGCTCCCTGTGGGGCTTCCCTTCCCCGGTGGATTATCCATGGATCCTGGCTGAGCCCGGCTCCTCTGGGGCGGTGTGAGCTCCCAGCCTGCCGGGGGTCACAAGTGGCACAGGCAGGGCTGGGTGTCCCCACTGTCACCTGGAAAGGGGCGTCTGGGAACCACCCGGCGCGACAGGTGGGGAGGCGCCGGGGGGAGGCGCGAGCTGAGGGATCGGCACCACTCGGCCGTGCCCCTGAGCCCTGAGCCCTGAGCCCTGCCCTGTGCTGTGTTCCAGCCCACCCGCACCCCCACGTCGGCGGCGTCCGGCGGCACGGCCGGGCCCTCGGGGTCGGCCTCGGCCTCGGGGGGGGAGATGAGCAGCAGCGAGCCCGGGACCCCCGCCCAGACGCCGCTGGTGGCCCCCGTGATCCCCACGCCCGGCCTCAGCTCCCCGGGGGCGCCCCCGGTGCCCTCGCCCACCAAGGTGAGTCGTGGCCAGGTGAGCTGAGGGCTCTCCCGCGGGACCCTCCGGCCTTGGGATGCAAAGCCCACCTGGACAGCTCCGGTATTTCCCAAACTTGGGCGCTTCCAATCGTTACGTCAGCAGAGTTGTTCCTGCTTTGATCTTTAAAGTCGTTCTTCATCACTTCTGTCCTGGTTTGATTAATTAATTGATTAGGGCTCGGGAGAGATTTGGGGCACAAGGGCAGGGAGGGAATAGCGGGAGAGGACAAGGAGCTGTTTTGGGGATTGGGTACGGAGGGGAGGGGGCTGGAGAAGACACCAGGGAGTGGGAAGAGGGGATGTCCCCGCCCATGTCCCCAGTTCCTGAGCTCTCTGGGAACTGGTTTCTGTAACTGGGTGCAGAAATGGTTTTATTGGGGGTGCCGCTGGCATGGGAGTGTCCAGGGCTGGGAAAACAGCAGAGGGGGAATCTGGGGGGGTTTCCCATGTTGTGTAGGGTTTTTCCAAGACCTGTTCCTTGCTTTGGGATTTGAAGCTTTATCCATGAAGCCACTGTGAGGGAGCAGGGTCAAGTCCCCTTGTCCCCGCAGCCCTTCCCCTGGGTCCTGCTGTGCTGGCTCAGCCTTTCCCTGCCCTGAGAGCTGAGCTGCTGGAAAAGGACCTGGATCAGTTTTCCCTGGGGGGAGATCACCTGGGAATGACCTGGATGCTGCAGTGGGATCGAGCAGGTGCTAGTGGAGAGTGCAGGGTCATCTCAGGGGGAGCCAGAGGCATCACTGCCAGGGATGGGGCAGCCACAGCTGCTCTGGAAAAATCCATTCCAGGGCCTGACCACCCTCACAGGGAGGAACTCCTTCCCAGTATCCCATCTATCCCTGCTCTTTGACAGAGGGAAGCCCTTCTCCCTTGTCCTGGCACTCCAGGCCCTTGTCCCTCTCTTAAACTGCCCCAAAGTTGATGCCAAAAGTCAGGCCAGGCTCCATGGGGTTCCAGGAACGTCCCCAGAACCCGCTCCAAGGGATGGCCCTGCTCCTTTCCTGACTCTTGGCTTGCTGCTGCAGGAGGAGGAGAATCTCCGTGCCCAGGTCAGGGACCTGGAGGAGAAGCTGGAGACACTGAAGATCAAACGGAATGAGGACAAGGCAAAGCTCAAAGAGCTGGAGAAGTACAAGATCCAGCTGGAGCAGGTGCAGGAATGGAAGAGCAAAATGCAGGAGCAGCAGGCCGACCTCCAGAAGCGCCTGAAGGAGGCCAAGAAGGTCAGTGAGTGTCCCTGGGAGAGGGGCAGTGCTGGGAAGGGTGAGTCCAGGGGGAAATTCCAGCCTGGATTGCCTTTCCATGAAGAAATTTTCCCAGTATCCAACCTAAACCTCCCCTCGTACAACCTGAGGCCATTTCCTCTGCTCCTGATCAGCGTCAGGTTTATTTGGGAATCGGGCTGAGGCGGGTGGGATGTTGCTTCCCCTCTTCCCTCTCTCCAGGTGCTCCCTTTCCTCCTCTCTCCCCATGGACACGTGTCCTTCTCCTGGCACCTGTGCCTGCAGTTCCCAGGACTCCATCGAAGCAGCCAAGGAGCATTTCCTTCTCCCTGCCCTGCTTTTCCAGGGTGGATTCCTGCTTTGTTTCCCCGGGCATGTATTTGTCTGCCCCAGTATTCCCTGTCTCCATACCTCTGTCCTCACCTGGAGGTGGTTTTCCTGCCAGGCTCTCTGTGGGTGGGGGTGTGGAGCAGGGAAGAGGGGAGTGGGACACCCCGGAGCGCTGCTCATGGGCCGTCCCCTCATCCCAGAGAAGCTGGTGTTCCATGGATTTGCCTCAAGGGGCAGTGACGGCCTGAGGCCCGTTGTGGGGTGTGCCCAGGTTGTGCCGGGGGTGCCCTGACCCGCTGTGCCCCCGCAGGAGGCCAAGGATGCCCTGGAGGCCAAGGAACGGTACATGGAGGAGATGGCGGACACGGCGGACGCCATCGAGATGGCCACGCTGGACAAGGAGATGGCCGAGGAACGCGCCGAGTCCCTGCAGCAGGAGGTGGACTCCCTCAAGGAGAAGGTGGAATATCTCACCATGGACCTGGAGATCCTCAAGCACGAGATCGAGGAGAAAGGTGGGACGGGAGAGGGGCTTCGGGAGAGGTCCTTCCCACTGCCAGAGGGCAGGGGTGGATGGGATATCGGGAAGGAATTCCTCCCTGGGAGGAAGGTGAAGCCCTGGAATGGATTTTTCCATAGCAGCTGTGGCTGCCCTATCCCTGGAAGTGTCCAAGGCCAGGTTGGAGCAACATGGTCTAGTGGAAGGTGCTCCTTCCTGTGGCAGGGGTGGCACTGGGTGGGAATTAAGGTCCCTTCCCACCCAAACCAGACTGGGATTCTCTTATTCCAGTGGCTCTTCCCTTCCTCTGCAGGCTCTGATGGAGCAGCATCCAGCTACCAGGTCAAACAGCTGGAGGAGCAGAACGCCCGGCTCAAGGAGGCTCTGGTCAGGTAGGAGCCCAGCTCTGCTTCGCAAAGCTCCTTCCCAGGCCCCTCGTGCTCCCCCAGTCCCTCCCCAGAGCAGGCCGTGGAATTCCTGCTGATGGGCAGTGTCTGGGGAGGGAAGAGGGCCTTGTCCCTGGGCTGGGCCCTGACGGGAGCTGTGGCTGTCCCAGGATGAGGGACCTGTCGGCCTCGGAGAAGCAGGAGCACGTGAAGCTGCAGAAGCAGATGGAGAAGAAGAACACGGAGCTGGAGTCGCTGCGGCAGCAGCGGGAGAAGCTGCAGGAGGAGGTGAAGCAGGCGGAGAAGACGGTGGATGAGCTGAAGGAGCAGGTGAGTCCTTTGGGGAGAGGTGGGAAAGGAGGTTTGGGGACTTTTGGGGCCATTTGGGGTGTTGAGCAGCTGCTGGGTCACCTCCTGGAGAGCCCCACCCAGTGATGCCATGGTGATACACCCCTCGTCCCATATGCCCTAATTCCAAGCCATATTCCAGCAGTGGGGCAGTGCTGAGCTCTGCCTGGCCATGGAGTGACTCCTGAGCACAGGGCATGGATGATGCTCAATGTTCCCAGGGCTGCTCCATGAGGTCACTGTCATAACTGAGCTGGAATTCCAACCTCATGCCCTGAGCCACAGCCCAGGAGCCAGGAACAGCTCCAGGAGCCAAAGCCAGGGCTCTTGCCACGCGGAGTCTTCGTCCTGGAGCTCCCTGCTGCTCTGGATGTCTTGCTGTCCTGAGGGATGCTTTTCCCTGCTCCCAGGAGGGAGCTGAACACTGTCTGCCCTGCCCTCAGCCCAGGATGGGGCGAGGTAATTCCTCAGCCACGTCCCACAGCCTGGCAGAGGGATCCCACGGCGTGTGACAGGATTTGGGAGCTGCTGGCTGTGGTGCTGAGCTCCAGGATGGAGTGGGATGTGTGTGCTGGCAGGGGGATGGATTAGGATGTGGATTTGGATGGGGTTGCAGAGGAATGGGTTGGCATGTGTGTCATGGCAGGGGGGTAGGTTGGGGTGTGGATGTGGATTTGGATTGGATTGCAGGTGGATGGATTGGGATGTGGATTCGGATTGGATTGCAATGGAATGGATGTGGATGTGGACTGGATTGCAGGTGGATGCAGCTCTGGGTGCTGAGGAGATGGTGGAGACTCTGACGGAGAGAAACCTGGACCTGGAGGAGAAGGTCCGGGAGCTGCGTGAGACCGTCGGGGACCTGGTGAGGAGGATTTCCCTGGGATCGGGGCTGCTCGGGGGCCAGGGCTGGAACGATGGGAGGGCTGGGGGCTGTCCCAGCTCCAGGAGCTGTGGGATCCCGGGAAGCTCCCCATGGGCTCGGGGACGCTGGGGTGTGACCGTGTCCCCCGTGCCCCCTCCCTGCAGGAGGCCATGAACGAGATGAACGACGAGCTGCAGGAGAACGCGCGGGAGACGGAGCTGGAGCTGCGGGAGCAGCTGGACATGGCCACGGGCCGCGTGCGCGAGGCCGAGAAGCGCGTGGAGGCGGCGCAGGAGACCGTGGCCGACTACCAGCAGACCATCAAGAAGTACCGGGAGCTCACGGCTCACCTCCAGGTGCCGCCCCTCGGAGCCCCCCCTGCGCATCCCGCAGCCCACCTGGGCACCGGGACAGCCGGCGGGAGTGTCCCCAGGGAAGGTGACCCTGGGGCAGGACAGGCAGCTGCCTCCTGCTCCCGTGGGTTAGGACACGGCTGGTGCCTGGGAGTGGCTCCTCATGGAGCTTCTCTGGGAAAGCCCCCAGTGCATTCTTCCATGGGGATAAGCTGGGAGAGCTGGGCGTGTCCAGCCTGGAGAAGAGAAGGCTCCAGGGAGACCCGAGAGCCCCTTCCAGTGCCAGGGGCTCCAAGAGAGCTGGAGAGGGACTTGGGACAAGAGCTTGGAAGGACACGGAATGTCTTCTTGCTGGAAAAGTGGAGATTTAGATGGGATGTTGGGAAGAAATTCTTCCTGGTGATGGTTGTCCCAGCCCTGGACTCAGGTCTCCTGGCAGGGAAAGGAGGCAGGGAATGAGCCTGTGGATTCCTTGGCTGTAGGACAGTGCCTGCAATGCACTCGGTGCCTCTCCCTCCCATCCGTCCATCACTGGATGTTGCAGAAGGAGCCCCCCAAGAGGGGGCACTGGGAGGTTTTGGGGGGGTTGCTGAGGGTGTAGGGTTCCCTATCTCTGTGCTGGTGTCCCTGTGTCCCATCACCCCCTCCCTGTGCCCAGGACGTGAACCGGGAGCTCATGAGCCAGCAGGAAGCGTCTGCGGAGAAGCAGCAGCAGCCGCCCCCCGAGATGTTCGACTTCAAGATCAAGTTTGCGGAGACGAAAGCCCACGCCAAGGTAGGGAGAGCTGGGTGGGAGATCCGTGCCCTGGGAACGCTCCTGAGGCACCAGTACCAGGGTGTTCCCAGAGCTGTGGCTGCCCCATCCCTGCCAGTGTCCCAGGCCAGCTTGGACAGGGCTTGGAGCAGCCTGGGGTAGTGGAAGGTGTCCCTGCCTGGGACAGGGGGTGGCACTGTGAGGTCCCAGCCGGGGAATGAGGCTTTGCCATGTCCTGGAGGAGCAGGATTCCCACTCTTGAGGAGTTGGCCTGGGCTATGCCGGGGGTTCCGGAGCAGCCGGTGACCCCGTGTCCCCCCAGGCCATCGAGATGGAGCTGCGGCAGATGGAAGTGCAGCAGGCGAATCGCCACGTGTCCCTCCTCACCTCCTTCATGCCCGACAGCTTCCTGCGGCACGGCGGGGACCACGACTGCGTCCTGGTGCTGCTGCTCATCCCCCGCCTCATCTGCAAGGTGGGACGGGCTGGCAGTGAACACCTTGGCTCTCTGTCCCGGCTGGATTCGGGATTTGCAGTGTTTACTATTGGAGAACTTCCAGAAGTTCATGGGAGGTTGCAGTTCTGCCCCCACGGTGGGGCTTAGGCTGGATATTGGGAAAATTCCTTCCTGGAAAGGGTTGTAAAGCATTGGAAGAGGCTGCCCAGGGCAGGGGGGAGCCCCCATCCCTGGGGGGAATTAACAGCCCTGTGGATGTGGCACTTGGGGATGTGGTCAGGGATGGCCTTGGCGGTGCTGCGGGAGCAGTTGGGCTTGGTGGTCTTAAGGACCTTAATCCAACCCAACTAATTCCATGATTCCATGATTTTAAAGTGGTCTGGGAGAAGGGAGGGGGCAAAGGCAGGCCCCTGCCCGTGGGGGTGATGGCTCAGCAGTGGTGCTGGCGGGTCACTCTTTCCCAGGACACGCCACTTTTTGGGGGTGTGGAGGGTGCGTGGCTGCTCCGTGGCTGGGCAGGACAGAGCAGGGAAGCACGGGATGCCCTGAGGGCTCTCCCTGTGTGCCCCCAGGCGGAGCTGATCAGCAAGCAGGCCCAGGAGAGGTTCGAGCTGAGCGAGAGCTGCGCGGAGCGCGCGGGGCTGCGCGGGGCCGCGGGGGAGCAGCTCAGCTTCGCCGCCGGGCTCGTGTACTCCCTGAGCCTGCTCCAGGCCACGCTCCACAAATACGAGCAGTGAGTACCTGCGCCCCCAGTCCCACCCTCACAGCCTCTGGGAACGCAGTCACAGGGCCTGGGGAGCCGGGCTGGAAAAGAGCGTTGGGATCCCCCTTATGGCCTTGTGGGGGGTTGCTTCTCAATGACCCTCCTTGTGTTTCCCCCATGAGGGGACATGGGAAGGGATTTGGGGAGCAAACCAGAATAGAAATCAGAGGTAGGATCCCCTTACTGCCTTGTGAGGGGTCACTTCTCCGTGTCCCCCCTTGTGTCCCCCAGGCGGTGACCCGGGAAGGGCCCAGCTCTCAGCACCCGCCGGGTCCCGGCCGTGTCTCTGTCCCAAGGCCAGCAGCACCCTGGGGCTCCCACTTCCCATGTCCTGCCCAGAGGTGCATCCCAGCCCCTTTCTGACTGTTCCTGTGCCCCAGGGCCCTGAACAAGTGCAGTGTGGAGGTGTACAAGAAGGTGGGGACCCTGTACCCCGAGATGAGTGTCCACGAGCGCTCCCTGGACTTCCTGATCGAGCTGCTCCACAAGGACCAGCTGGACGAGACTGTCAACGTGGAGCCGCTCACCAAAGCCATCAAGTACTACCAGGTGGGGCTGGGGGGGACACGGGGGGACAGGTGCCACCTCACCTGTTGGGTATCCTGCCTTGGATCCGTCACTCTCGGGGCACATGGATCAGCTGGGGTTTGGCTCCTTGGCAGCCCTTTCCTTTGGGTGTCATCACCCAGGACACCCAGCGTTGTGGCTGTGTCCTCTGGGGCCGTGTCCCTGCACTGTGTCCCCGGGGATGTGGTTCTCCCATCCCACATTCCTGTACCCCACCTGCAGGCCAGGTTGGCTGACCTGTGGAATTAAGGACCACCTGCTCTTTTGGGGAGTCTCTGGGGAGGTCACTGCACAAATTGTCATTTCTAGTTAAAAACTGGGCCAAACCCTCGAGGTTTGGGGTTTGTTGAGGATTCCCGTGTTGGGTTGTTCACCTCCACATGTGGGAACAATCCTGCCATTCCCACAGCACCTGTACAGCATCCACCTGGCTGACCAGGCTGAGGACTGCACCCTGCAGCTGGCTGACCACATCAAGGTGAGAGGGGACCCTGCCCCTTCCCTGATCCCTGGTCTCTGCCTTTGTGCCCCCTGGGATCCCTCTGGGAGCGGAGGTGCCCCTGCTGCCCCTTTCCCAGTGCAGTTGCTCTTCCCCAGTGGTGACACGAGGGCTCTGGGGTCGGGGAGGGGGGACATGGGGACAGGGTGGGATGAGAAGAGGGAGAGGAGCATGGAGATGCTCGTGTCTGGGGGGCAGGGTGTATCCCAGAGCTCCCGAGGGAAGGATAAGTGTCCTGCTCCCCATGGAGTGAAACCAAAATAGGCCAGAAATAGCCTGACAGCCTCAGCCCATTTCCCTGTGCCTGAAGATCCCAGGGTGGTGGGAGGGTCCATCCTGGAATTCCTGGGGCCCCAGTGTGCCCCAGGGCCCTCCCTGACCTGTGCTTGTGCCCACAGTTCACCCAGAGTGCCTTGGACTGCATGGGGGTGGAGGTGTGTCGGCTCCGTGCCTTCCTCCAGGTAGGACCTGCTGGGATGGCTGTGTGTGTGCCAGCTCCCTGCTGTCCCTGTGTCTGAGGTCCCTCTCTGTCCCCGTGGCCCTCCCTAAGGTCTCTCTGTTTTCCTGTGCCTGTTCCTGTGTCCCTCTGTCTGAAGTTCCTCCTCTCCCCTTTCCCTTCTAAGGTCCCTCTGTGTCTCCATGTCCCTCTGAGGTCCCTCTCTATTCCAATGTCCCTCTGAGATCCCTGTGTGTCCCAATGTCCTTGTGAGGTGTCCCTGTGTGTCCCCGTGTCCCTCTGAGATCCCTGTGTGTCCCCATGTCCCTCTGAGATCCCTGTGTGTCCCCATGTCCCTGTGAGTTGTCCCTGTGTGTCCCCATGTCCCTCTGAGATCCCTGTGTGTCCCCATGTCCCCATGTGAGGTGTCCCTGTGTGTTCCCATGTCCCTCTGAGATCCCTGTGTGTCCCCATGTCCCTGTGAGTTGTCCCTGTGTGTGTCCCCGTGTCCCTCTGAGATCCCTGTGTGTCCCCATGTCCCTGTGAGTTGTCCCTGTGTGTTCCCATGTCCCTCTGAGATCCCTGTGTGTCCCCATGTCCCCATGTGAGGTGTCCCTGTGTGTCCCCATGTCCCTGTGAGGTGTCCCTGTGTGTCCCCATGTCCCTGTGAGGTGTCCCTGTGTCCCCAGGCCGGGCAGGAGGCAGCAGACCTGGCCATCCTGCTCAAGGACCTGGAGACGTCCTGCAGCGACATCCGCCAGTTCTGCAAGAAGATCCGTCGCCGGATGCCGGGCACGGATGCGCCGGGAATCCCCGCGGCCCTGGGCTTTGGAACACAGGTGAGCGGGGCAGGGACCCTCCTCAGCCACAGACTGGGAGCTGTGGGGTGGACTGGGCAGCAGCAAACGCCCTGTGGAAGCCGAGCAGCAGCTGAGGGAAACGGTGAGCTGAGCTGGGATCGTGGAATCAGGGAATGGTTTAGATTGGAAAATCCCTCTTAGCCCATGGAATCTAGCCATCCCCCAGCACTGCCAGGGCCACCCCTGACCATGTCCCCAAGTGCCACATCCACAGGGCTGTTAGATCGCCCCAGGGATGGGGACTCTCCCTGCCCTGGGCTGCTGTGCCAGGGCTGCACAGCCCTTCCCAGGAAGGAATTTTCCCCCTTATCCAACCTGCCCCTCCCCTGGCCCAGCTGGAGGCCGTTCCCTCTCCTCCTGTCCCTTGTTCCCTGGGAGCAGAGCCCGACCCCCCCCGGCTCCCCCCTCCTGTCAGGGAGTTGCAGAGCCAGAAGGTCCCCCCTGAGCCTCCTTTGCTCCAGGCTGAGCTGAGCCCCCCCAGCTCCCTCAGCCGCTCCTGCTGCTCCAGCCCTTCCCAGCTCCTTCCCTGGATACAGACGGACATGGTGTCTGTGGACTTTGTGTTCCCAGCTGGGGTGGAGCTCTGGGTTCACCCCTGCCTCTCTCCATCCTTCAGTTACTCTCCCCTGTCCCGGTGTTTCCTCCCTCTCAGTGACACTCCCTGAGCCGGGCAGGATCCCAGCCGGGGCGGGGCTGTGTTCCCGAGCTGTGCCCTTCCCTGCCATCCCGTTTTCCCCCGCAGGTGTCGGACACGCTGCTGGAGTGCCGCAAGCACCTGACGTGGGTGGTGGCCGTGCTGCAGGAGGTGGCGGCCGCCGGGGCCCAGCTCATCGCGCCCCTGGCCGAGACCGAGGGGCTGCCGGCCGCCCGCCTCGAGGAGCTGGCCTTCAAAGTCAGCGAGCAGGTGGGGCCCGGGGCAGCTCCGGGGCTCAGCCCGCCGGGAATGAGCCGGGAATACCGCTGGGAAAGGCCACGCGCGCGGGACGTGCGGCCCCTGCCCTGTGCTGTCCGTCCGTGCGGCTCCGAGGGATGTGGTGGAATTCCACCCTGTGTGAGCGGGGCAGGGACACGCCACAGCCACAGACTGGGAGCTCGGGGATGGACTGGGCAGCAGCAAGTGCCCTTGGAGGCTGGGCAGCAACTCAGGGAAACAGTGTGAGCCAAGATGGGATGGGGGCATCACGGAATGGTTTAGGTTGGAAAATCCCCCCGAGCCCATCGAGTCCAACCATTCCCCAGCGCTGCCAAGGCCACCGCTGTGTATGGTGGAATATCTCTTCCGTATTCCCACATCCCATAGAGGGGAATGATTATGGGGGATTCTTGTAGAGAGCGAGAAGGTCTCCCTGAGCCTTCTTTGAGCCCCCCCAGTTCCCTCAGCCGCTCCTGGTGCTCCAGCCCTTCCCCAGCTCCTTCCCTGGACACGATGGATGTGGAGTCTCTGGATTTTGTGCTGATTTTGTTGTAACTGTGGTGAAGGGACAAGGGGTGGATTTTGTGTCAATTGCCCCACTTTGGTTCGGTGTTGGGAGGACTTTGATGATTATTTGGA
Organism: Oxyruncus cristatus; assembly: GCA_013399855.1. Lineage (NCBI taxonomy): Eukaryota > Metazoa > Chordata > Aves > Passeriformes > Cotingidae > Oxyruncus > Oxyruncus cristatus. Next base: position 16,998 of record VXAY01006789.1, on the reverse strand, counting down.
TTTTTGGGGGGGGGATTTTTTGTTTCGGTTTGGTTTGGTTGGTTTTGCTGATGGAAGGGAAGGTGTGTGATGGATGTGGATTCTAATGGTAATTCCTAAATACCAGAGGGAATATTCCTGGACATCAGAGGGACATTCTTAAACATCACAGGGATATCCTTAAATATCAGAGGGACATTCCTGAACATCAGAGGGAAACCCCAGCTACGGGATGTGGGAAGGGGGTTGTGCGGGGGCTGTGAGTGTGGCCCGGGGGTCCAGTCACGTCCTTCCTGCCCTTCCCAGATCTACGGCTCGCAGGGGATCAGTCCCTACGAGTGCCTGCGGCAGTCCTGCAGCATCCTCATGGCCACCATGAACAAGATGGCCACGGCCATGCAGGAGGGCGAGTACGACGCCGACCGCCCGCAGAACAAGGTGGGTCCGGCTGTGCTCCGTCACCAGCCTCGGGCCCGCCCTGCCGGGAGGGACGTGGGCAGGGAGCTGGGCATGGGCAGTTTCTGGGACTCTCCCAGAAACTGGGGCTATCCCAACCTGCCCTGTCCCGCTGTCCCAGCCCACGCCCCCGGCAGAGCTCCGGGCGGCCGCGCTCCGGGCGGAGATCACGGACGCCGAGGGGCTGGGGCTGAAGCTGGAGGACAGGGAGACAGTCATCAAGGAGCTGAAGAAGTCCCTCAAGATCAAGGTAAGGTGTTCCTTACTGACCCCTGCCTGTTCCTTACTGAGCCCTGCCTTCCTGGCTCTTCCTCACCAACCTCTGCCTGTTCCTCACCCATCCCTATCTTCCTGGCTGCTGTGGGAGTCACCTCCCTGCTCAGGGTGGCTTGTTACCTGTGGAGCTGATGCTCCCAAATCCTAGCCAGATCTCCTGGGGATGTTCTCCCTGTGGGCAGGGAGGTACTTCCTTCCAGATCCTGCCCTGGCCTCTCTCCGTGGTGTTCTGGGATGCTCAGGCTCAGAGCTGGGATCTGTTCCTGGGTTCCAGCCGTGGGTGCCGGTGATTTTGGGGCTCCCCAGCTCCAGGAACTCTCTGATTCCCTCCCTGCTGCTCCAGGGCGAGGAGCTCAGCGAGGCCAACGTGCGGCTCAGCCTCCTGGAGAAGAAGCTGGACAGCGCGTCCAAGGACGCGGATGATCGCGTGGAAAAGATCCAGACGAAGCTGGATGAGACCCAGACACTGCTCAAGAAGAAGGAGAAGTGAGTGGGGTGGGGCTGGGGATGTGGAGCTGCTGCAGTGAGTCCAGAAGAGGCCATGGAGATGCGCCAAGGGCTGGAGCCCTCTGCTCTGGAGCCAGGCTGGGAGAGCTGGGGGGGTTCCCCTGGAGAAGAGAAGGCTCCAGGGAGAGCTGAGAGCCCCTTGCAGGGCCTAAAGGGGCTCCAGGAGAGCTGGAGAGGGACTGGGGCCAAGGCAGAGAGGGACAGGACAAGGGGTCCTGGGCTGCAGTGTCCCTGGCTCAGCCATCCCTCCATGTGCCCTTCCCAGGGAGTTTGAGGAGACCATGGACGCTCTCCAGGCCGACATCGACCAGCTGGAGTCAGAGAAGGTGGAGCTGAAGCAGCGGCTGAACAACCAGTCCAAGCGGACGATCGAGGGGCTCCGGGGGGGCCCGGCCTCGGGCGTCGCCTCCATCGTGTCTGGCATCGCCGGAGGTGCGGGGCCGGAGCGGCTGGAATGGGAACGGGTTGTCCCCCTGGCACAGGCTCCAGGGGTCGTGTGGGAATGGTGCTCCTACAGCTGCCTTGGGCAGGCAGGGCAGGGGGGGCACCTCCATGGAGCCACCCGGGGTGTCCCTGCATGGGATGATCCCTGGAGCCATCCCGGGTGTCCCTTTGGCAGGATGATCCCATGGGATCTATGCCTGCTGGGGGTCTCCCGGGCATGGATGGGTGCTGGAGCTGTGCTGCTCAAAATGTCCCACAAAAATCAGCTGGAGCAGGAGCAGGAGCAGGTGGCTGGGGGAGCTCTGGCTGCAGGACAATGTGTGGCCTCTGGAACAGGGAGCTGGGGTGTCCTTCAGGAATGACCAGGTGGCCGTGGAGCAGCCTGGCCTGTGGCCCCAGTGTGGCAGGGATCTGGTGGGTCTGCATCCTGAGCCTTTGGCCCTGATTTGGGATGGGTAACATCTGGATGAGCATCCTCTGGATGCGGGATGCAGCAGCCTTGGGATGCAGCAGCTCCGGAATACAGCATCGTCTGGGTGTACCTGTCCCTCTGCAGCCTCTCCCGTGTCCCCACATCCCCAGCCCTGGCTCCCAGGGACACTGCCAGCACATTCTCACTCCCAAAGGAGCAGGAGCAGCCCAGGAGCTCTGTGCCATCCCCCAGGTCCTGCTGGGGTCACTCCCAGCTGCTAGGTTGTTGCTCCCAGAGGTGGGAATGGGATCAGCCCCAGACAGGGCCATGGGGGATGGGAGCTGCTCCAGCCCCAGCTCCTTTCCCACCCAATCCAGGGCTTTAATCCTGCCTTTTCTTGTCTCTCCCTGTGCTGCAGAGGAACAGCAGCGAGGTATGGACACATCCAGTGCATGAGGGGGGGAAAGGTGTCCTGGGGTGCACAAATCCCTGGGTTTGGGAGCAGGGGAAGGATCTGGCCCCTGCTCAAATGCTGCCAGTTCTGGGAGCTGCTGGCTGGTGCCTCCCGGGGGACTGGGAAGGGAGGGATGAGCGTGGGACTGCGGTGGGGGCAGAGTGGGGTGACTCCCACCTGGAGAGCTGGGTCCCTGGAGTGCCTGGCACAGCCCCCGCCCTCGGGAAGGGGCACTGGGAATGCTGAGGGGGCGTGAGGGGTGAGGGGTGCCGGGGACTTCTCTGGGGAAGTGCCACGTGTTGGGAGTGGTTCTGTTGGTAGCTGGGCACACCAGGCAGCCGCCGTGTCCCTGTGCCCGGTGCCAGCACCCCGGGTGACAGTGGTGCCTGTCCATCCCTTCCTCCCCCCAGGTGTGGGTGCCGGGCAGGTGCCGGGAGGCGGCTCCGGCCCCGTCCAGGTGAAGGACTCGCCGCTGCTGCTGCAGCAGATCGACGCCCTGCAGCTCTCCCTGAAACACCTCAAGAACGAGAACAACATGCTCAAGGTTGGCGGGGCCGGGGTCAGAGGGGGAGTGTCCAGGGGTAGCATGGCATGTGGTCGGGGTGGGATGTGGTCCAGGTGGGATGTGGTCTGGGTGGGATGAGCCTGGGTGTCCCAGGGCTTCCCTGGCTGTCCATGGGCATCCCTGCTCCCACCCTGGGGCGATCCACGCTCTGCTGGCTTTGGCAGAGTTTTATCCCCCAGTTTTCCTTTTTTATCCCGTTTTTCCATCCGGCCGCTCCTTGCAAACCTTTCCCCGGCATTCCCCGTGTGTCCCCGGTCCAGGGTGCCCAGATGAAGATGGACCTGGCCAGCCTGGCCCCGCTGCAGGTGCCGCGGGTGGCCCTGCCCCGGGACCGCCCCGGGGAGGGGCTGCCCGCGCAGAGCCTGTTCCGCAAGACCACGCAGCTCCTGGAGACCCTGTACCAGCTCAGCGCCAACGCCAAGGTGGTGGACATGAGGCAGAACAAGTCCAGTACGTGCTACACAGACATTCCCGAGGGAATTCCGGGGGGCTGTGGCACAGGGAGCTCAGCCACGGGCTGGGGCATCACTGTAACAACCTGAGCAGGTCAAACCCCCCAAAACCCCCTGAAACCCCCCTGGTAACAACCTGAAGAGATCAAAGCCCCCCAGTACCAATGTCTAAAACCCCCCAGTACCAATCTGAGGTCAAAACCTCCCTGAAGCCCCCCTGGGACCAACCTGAAGAGGTGAGACCCCCCTCAAGTCCCCAGTACCCACCCCAAAACACCCCCTGTACCAATTTGAGGAGTTCGAACTCCCCAAGCCCCCCGGTACCCCCTGAGGGGGTCATGCCTGCCCCACTGTGTCCATGTCCCACATATCCTGAGCCATCCCTCGTGCTGTGTCCCTGTCCCACACACCCCACACTGTCCCTGGTGCCGTGTCCCAGTCCCACACACCCCACACTGTCCCCGGTGCCGTGTCCCTGTCCCACACACCCCACACCATCCCCAGTGCCGTGTCCCTGGCCCACACACCCCACAC
>VXAY01006788.1:158890-216246 GCA_013399855.1 Oxyruncus cristatus | reverse complement strand
GCATGATAGGTAATATAATATATCCACTCAATCCCATGCTCTCTGGCCCAGGTGTTTGTAAGGCTGTTTTTGAAATGAGTCCCGTTGTCTGACAGTTTTTTCTGAGGCACCATGTCAGCACAGGACTTGCTTTCCAAGGCCCAAGAGCAGTTCAATACCATAACTTCTTGTGGACAAATGGTTTTTCCTAGATTTTGCTTTGCCCCCACCTCACGGTGGTTTTTGTCCAGCTGGGGAGGGTGTTAAACTGCAGAAACTTGTTTGCCACAGTACTTTTATTTTGTTCTCCAGGATGAGAGGGGGGGAGAGTACGTGTTGCCACCATGTTGTCTGTGCACCAATAGGGAAGAGACTAAAGATGATTTCAGTCCCTTATTGGCTTAAAATGTTTTGTTTGTATTTTTACAGTTGTTATATATTTTCAGTAAACTGTGGGTTTTATCACTTACATCGCCCCACATTTTGTTTCTCTTCATTGGTGCAAAGGGGAGAGGTTTTAAATAAAAATGAGGGGCTCATTTGTTGGATTCTCTGCCCCAGCATTTGTGTTAAACCCAGACATGTTATGAGGGCTCTAATTCTTCTTCATCCCTCACTAAGTGAACTGTTTTGGCCCTGGACTTCTTCTTCTATACAGGGGCAACTGCTACCAGCATGGATTGTTCTTTTGGTTCATCTGCAGTTTGAGTGGCCTGTTGGTCTGCTTTCTTCCTCCTACCCCTGAGGTGCTGTCTAGGATCAAGAAGTGTCTGATAAATAGTAGCCAGAGCCTAGAATGCTGCATAACTTTGCGCCTCTCTGGAGCTGCCACAGTAATTTTCTTTCACATATTTTATCACTTTAACAGTTCCCTGTAGTTGTTCAGGGGTGAATTTCCAAACTACTGGAGAAATCTCTGAAACGGCTTCCTAAAAACCTCTTTGTAACTCTTAAACATGGCGTGGACTGCACTGAAGAGACCTAGCAGACCTAGCAATAAGAACATGCTTTCCTTAACATCCAAAGGGAAATTCCAAATTCTTGAAAGCTGTTTTAGCAATCCTGAAGTAGAAAAGGTGAAGAGCTAGAGAAAATCATTTTCCCATTTCCCCTACAGACTTAATTTATTCTCAAAGGTAACACCCAAGGGAAGGGTAGGAGAGCAACACTGACTGAATACACATCTCAAATGAGCCTCATTGCCCTTCATGCTATCATGTCATAAACTGATATCCCACCACAGAGCAACAAGGCAATCCTGATCCCTCTGCCTGCTCTGAAAGAGAACACTCTGAGGAGCAAATACAGGCATCCATACAGGGTTAGGTACCACACCCATGTAAACAGATCAAGCAACATTGTGACCAGTGGGTCCATACCTAATAGAGCAAATGCTTAGATCAAATTTGTTCCAACCCCCTGTGGTCAGATCTGTTGTTAACCCTTCATGTGCCACACTGGGCTCCACATAAGGCTGTCATGGTTTAGGAATGGTACGCCCCAATTCAGTGCCCCCACCAAGACTCTCCAAACCCTGTGCCATTCTCTCATTCCCTCACTTTTTCCCCTCCCTTTCCCCTCTGTGGTGTGATGGAGAACACATTTGGAGGCACAAAAGGCAAAGATTACAGGATGAGGTAAGAACAATTTACTGGAAACAGCAAGACAGGTAAGAAAAAATGAACAGTAACATCAATAACAGGGTACAAAAAAAAAAAAAATTCTTCACATGGAACTCATCCTGATAATAGACAATATCAGACAGTACCCTCCACCACATTTTCTTGAAACCCCCGCTCCCTGGAAGAGTCCCTTTCCTCCACCCCCAGCAGTGGGACAGGAGGTGGTATATAATAACCTCTGTGTCCTAGCAACACCCCCTTCTGGCTAGTGCAAATATTAACCCTGTCCTAGCCAAAACCAGGACAGGGTGTTTTTTGGTTTTCTCCACAAATCCAAAAAAATCCTTTCACATGCATGTTGTGCCACAGCAGTACCAGGTTTAGGACACAAAGCTTTCATATGGTATTATTTCATTTACCTATAATGACTGCTGGGCATCAATGAAACAACACTCGGTGGGTCTGGAAGGGGCCATCAAAGTCTGCCTGAAGGGAAAGAGCAAAAACACTTACTTTGCATGACAGAGTACAAACAGGCAATTAGGTTCTGTTTCAAATATTACCCTTTTAAAAATTTAAGCACAATTTTTGTGTTTTTTACCCTGTGCATCATTGTGAAGTAAAGGCTTGTAAATAACGGGCAAATAACATGAGTTGCTAGGAAGTGTCAGATCCAAGGAAAAACTTTCAGGTCCCCTCTAGGGTTCTGTCTAGTGATTCAGGTGGAGATAGGTCCCTACAAAGCAGGAAGAGGATTATGCTTATCTTTCAAAACTCTACCCTTTCCCAGAAACCTCTACAGGCCAGGGTATCTTCAAAGGGGAAGGAGGCATCTGTTTTGTTTTCCTCTGCAGGGGAGCACACATACACTCTTGTTTCTACGATACCTTCCTGAATTTCGCATACATTTCTGCCACTTTTATTTCTAATTTTTTCTGTTGCCCACTGCCTCTTCTGTATCTTGTATGTCAGTCCTGAATCCTCTTCTGCACTGAACTCCAGCTGCAAGAGGATCGATACTCTAATTAATTACAGTAGCTATCCCTTTCCCTTCATCTGAATAGCCTCGCGTCTATCACAGCATTCTCTTAAAAACTGTGTGTCATGGGTTTGGGTCCACTCAGACTAAACAGAAAGTGAAACTGCAGGCTCCTGTCCAGGGCAAGTGCCATGCTCACTACACTGCAATTCAGGAGCTGCAGCTGGGTCAGCTGCATGTCATATGAGCTGTGGTTGCCACAGCTGCGGATGTCTCTACCTGCCCTCCAGCAGCCTTACTGAAGCTGACCTCTGCATCCTACAGGTACAGGTCAACTTCTGCAGAGCGTTAAGGCTTTAGCAACGCTCCTCTCACCTATTGCCTCTATTAGCAGAGTAAAACGTTCTTCTGAGTTACGAAGATGACCCCAAAATGCTTTTACAGTTTATGAGAAATTGAAGGTATTTTATCAGTCCTTATGGAAACACAGTCTCCATTTTAGAAAAGCTACAACACAAGATTGGCTTTCCCATCTGTTTCCTTTGATGAGTGCAAAGTATGGAAGCTTTAGTGACACCTGCTTGTTCTCCTGACTCCTTGTAATGCTTTAGGTGTGGGTTTGGGAAGTAGGATGCTTTCAGTTCTACTCTGAATATAAACCATGAAAGTTTTTAAGCCTTCTCCTTCTTCCATAAGTCAAAAGACACTTGATTTTTGAAGACCTGATACACATTCCTTCCCTACAGCAAATCAACTGCACCACTGAGTTTGGTGTCATTTGCTATACTAAGAGTACACTTGATCCCACTATGTCATTGATGTCAATATTAAACAGGTGCTGGTCCGAAGGCAGACCCCTGAATCACACCACTTATTACTGATCTTCATTTCAACACTGAGCTGTGTGTTGACTGCAACACTTTGGATGCAGCAGTCCAGCCAATTCCTTATCCATCAAATAGCCTGTGCATCAAACTCTCAGCATCTCAGGCCTTACAAAACTACTTGTCCACCTTATCTGTGTCCTCTGGTTCCGGGTTAAGATTGAAAATTCATTTTCTCATATAGTAGCGGTCTGTTATACGGAGTCCACACACAGTTGATGCCTGTAGTTCTTCATTCTGTGGTGGAACCTCTGCCTTCGGTAGCAAGATGAATGGGGCAGAAATTAAGAGTGAAGCTGTCAACTGCACTTCATTCTCTAAATGTAGGGACTGAGAAATTAGATTTAAAACACATTATTTGTAAATAACATCAGATTTCACATGTTTCTGACCATGGAGGAGATTAGAGAATTTGAGATACATGGACTTGTCCTGTTGCATGGATGTGTGATGTAAGGGGAATGTCTACTGTCCAGCATTAGCCCTGGAAGCACATTCTGTGGAAATGAACTGAACTCTCAGTATAGAAACCAGGGTTTCTAAAAGCTCAGGACTTCTCAATTAGCTGCAGTGATGTCACATTTCCTCAACCATGTCTTGAGACCAGAAAGAGGTTTTTAACATTCAGGTTGAGATGGAAAACATAAGAAACTCCCTATTTCCCTTGCACCGTTATTCATTTTTCTAGTGTACACTTGTCATTTAAATTAGCAGTCACAAAAATGATGAACTAATGAACCCTCTTGAGACAGGGCAGCTGGGCAGATGCTCTATAAAGCTCTTCACAGAAAGTGTACCTCATACCTCCTCTGTTACAAGTATGATTGTCTCAGTTACTGTCAGCAATGCAGTTTTGGTGGCTCCAGGACAGCACTCTCTGCATCTGCAACTCTTTGTGACTCTCCCTTTGCTTTATCACAACTTAAATCAAAAGCTAAACACAAACCCTGGCTTTAAACTTCCTGACATTTGGCATCTTCACCAAGTGATGTCAATTGTCAACTACTTCAAAAATTAATTTCTTTTTCAAATGCCACTCTTTGTTGTGAAAATGTCTGCTCAAAGTGCAGGCTGCACATTATCCTGTACAGAAAAAACCCAAACTGCAAAAATCATAGTGCTGTATTTAATTATGAAGCATAGGATTTTACACAGAACAGTAAATTACACAGTGAAAACCCATTTTCTATGATGGAGAATTCATTAGAGTAATCCCCCTCGATCCCAAGCAACCCATGCTTGTTCCATTTGCCAATTTTAAACACAAACTTAATAAATTACACGTTTTCTGTTTTGGTACGCCTTTATATTAATTGGTTTCCCCACAGATCAAATGCCCTTTATGATTTGATGCAAATCACACAGAGGTCCAAATCCTTTAACTGGTGCAGAGCAAAACTATAAGCTCAGATATTTCAGAAGCCAGTAGACAACAGCGAGATGCACGGATATTGCACAAACAGTTACACAACTTTCAGAAGGTATTTCCTTCCATTAAAACTAGATTTTAATTTCTTTATTCTTCTTTTCTGCACTATCACAGGGAACAAGTTCAAAATACATCACGATCAGGGAGTGAGGATCCAACAAAGTCTGAACGTGGAGTACCATGATGAGGTTGGTCTGGATGGGACTCACTGCAGGTCCAAGAAAAGCAGAGCTGATGAAAGACAATATGAGTGCTTAATGCAGCAGTGAGAAACCAAACACTGAACTGCAGAGGTAAGAGGTACATGAGAGAACTGAAGTGTTGACACAAAAACAGCAGCTGAAGCTTTGTGACCATACTGTAAAGGAGTTACATCTGTAAGAAGGTGAATTAGTCAAAGAATGTGGATAAGGAAAACAAGCACATCAAAAATAAAAGTAGGGAGAAAAAGCAGGAGAGGATGTTTAATTGATAGTGTCAGTGGTGACCAGGAAATGAAGAAGACAAGTTTGGTCACCTAGAGAATGCAGGTCAAGGTGGAGAAAAGGCAGAAAGGGCCAGCAGCTATTCCTCTTGTCAGTAGAGCTTATGCTCTCAGGGACCACAGTAACTGATAGACTGTATGCAGGCTGCTTAACCACTTTTTCATTATTCCACTGTTGGTTTAATTGCAATAGAAAAACACCTTTGGGGGTATTGCACTTGGATTTCAAATACTAAGTTACAGTACACAGCTTTCCCAGTTAAAGCTCACTGTTATTATGAAAAACACTTAGGCGTTCCTTAGTACAAACAGAAACAACTGTAAAACCAGGGTAAGCAACCTCTCTACAATGAATTATCAGCAGAAATGTAACTAAAGCCTCTCAGACAATCAGCCTTGGTGGATCCTGAATGCTCTGAAACCTACTATAAATGTGGACCCCAATTAAGCTAATAATTTTCAACGGACCCAAATAAAGTAATTAAATTTTATTTTCTGAGAGCAGAAGGAGTTTCATGATTGTGCGATGCCTTATTATTTCATGACTGTTTATGAACAGACAAGTTGCTTTCAGCATAAAGCCTGGTAAATTTAACAGGTTAGCAATGGACTTCAGAACCAATATGGAAAAGGAAGCATGTTGAAATATTTATGGCATAAAGCAGGACTGGTTCTCTACAGAGGCCACCCACACAAAGCAGAGCTGAGAAACTGCAAATAGTGAAAACAGGTTCATTCACAAACTGTTTTAAATTGCCTTGCTGTGGCAGGAAAATTGTATTTAATACGCATGCATTCTTAGCCTTGCCTCTGTGCGTTAAATTTTCAATGAGATAATTTTGAGTGACTGAGGCATTTAAAAGGAATTGACCAATTTTCAACAAACAGATGTTTTTCTCTCCCTGTCCCCTCCACCTGCATACCATGGAGCTTAAAATACTGAAATGCTGCACACAGAAATATGATGCTTCCTTGAAACTGGCACGTCACACCACCCAGGGAAAAACAATAGCACAGGATTGCAAAGACAGAGGCTTTGTAACAGAAAAGAGTAATGTTAAAGGTGTGTTTAATGCAGGAAACGTGCATAGCTAACTCAGACACTACCATCAAAATAGACATTTGAAATTGGGTACAGGAAAAAAAAGACAATAGGAAATAACACACAGACTGGTAGGAAACATAAAGAAGGTACAAGGCTTGAAATGTATTAAAGAACTGTGCAAAACTGACGACAGGCAACAAACATTCATGTAATTGTTGAGTCAAAAATCTGGCTTTTTAAAAACAAAATAAGCTAATCAGTGATTTTCATTTCATCAATAGTATGTTGGTCTTCAGGCATCATAAAGCCAAAACTCTACAAAAGTCATGATGCAACAAGGACACGACTTTCTGCAGAACAGTCATTTGATTGGCATTCTTTCAAATATACAATCAGAAAGAACAAAATTACTGCGACATCAGAACTTGGCTATCATCTTATCTGCAAAATAAACAAATCCAGGATGATCTTTCATGAGCAATGCAGCTAACATATAATTCTTTAGACAAATATATATAAACATGTGCTTGCAAAGTATTTCTAAATAGTCTTTTCAAAAAGTATTGTTAGAGTAGTGCAATATAACTTTATCTGCAATTGCAACCAATGAGAGGTAACCCAGAGAGGACCACAGCTCTCCCCTGGGCAAAAATCCCCTTTAATGTCACCGGAAGCTACGATGAGGAGCTGTGTACAGGTAGTCCCTCAGGAATGAGTCTCTGCTCACTACATAGTCTGCATGCAGCTACCAGAATATATCCCCAAGTACTCATTATGCAGTGGCCACTAAAACATTTGAAATGTAAACGTTTCTCATCTATGTTCCATGTAATTTATAAGATAATGCAGTTTCCATGCAGTAGATAACAATTGTATCAGAAAAACTGACATCAATAGCTAAGAAAATAAAACAGTTTTACCACAACTGCATTTTTTTCCTCTACGCTATATTTCAGCTTGGTAAAGCATATTAATATGATGTTGTGATTTGAAAGAAAAACATTTTCTGCAAGATTTCCATATTAAAATAGTTATGTGCACAAAAAGTGTTCATAGCATGACACCAAAAGCAACATGGAGTTAGTCTGATACTATTTCCATTACAGCAAAACTATGAACTTTTTTCACTAAACTATGTAGTACAAATAAGGACTACCGGTACATATAGAAAAATCAGACAGGCAATCAGTTACAAACCTGGCAGTATTTTGAGAGAGATGGAGATTTTTAGATCTTACAATGGAATGACAAAGACATCAGGAACTGCTTTTGGGAGAGACTTGCACTTGGTGTTTCTCATTATCTTATAAGCATCCCACCTGCACAGGAAAATGTTGCACCAGAAGTTATCATCAAGATTTGAGAACTAAAAAATCTGCTAAAACGTAAGTGCAGCAGGCTCCACCACATTGTATTTCTCATGAAATGTATAAAACATAGTAATGTCACCATTGTAACGGTGACTTACTGGATGATACTGACAAATTTTTAAGTAAGATTTAAATTCACACCTTTTGTAGGTTTAGTCAGCATGATTTGAGTATTTCATGTATCTTTGACTACGAAGTAGTAGTGCATATTTACCACTTTAGATGGTGAATATGACTCCTTTAACACATTATGCTGTTTCTAACAAGGCTTTCAAATGGCAAAAACCCTACTTGAAACAAATATCTTTACAGTGAGAAAGAGATCTTCAATGAGAAACACCTTTTTACACTATTTACAAAATCTCCTCACTAGATAAAAAGGCAAAATAAAAAGCTTAGGGAAAGGAAAGGTTGCCTAGGTTTGCTCTTTTATTCTCCCCTGGCAGATGCTAGTCTCCTCAAAACATGAAGTTGGCTAGGCAGGGTTGTTTTTCTTCCTCTTGCTCGGGCTGTGACTGGGATCTTGTTTCAGTTCATGGTATTGCATCTGTTTAAACACAAATTTCAGAAAGAAGAGGTCAGGTGGTGCTTCCTAGAAAAAAGGGAAGACACCTTTTCTTTTCCCCCAGAGTTAAAAAAGACAAAGAAAACTTTCCCCCTAAAACTGTACAGGATTTGCAGATGTGATTCAACAACAGAATAACAAATCTAGAGTAAGAAGGAAAATCAGCATTAGGAAAATCCTGCCAAGAAATAACACTGTGCAGTGACGTAACCTTTGAAAAGGTTACTCTTTCTTTTGTTTTCTCCATGAACTCTTACAGACAACAAACAGTATCCTCTTGGCTGAACTAGATGAGTATTTTTCGTAATGTTTTTTAAAAACTTGTGTATTTCCAAATGCCTACCACAGAGGGTATCAGATTCAGAGAAGGTATGTGTACCCATACCTCCTACTTATACCAGCTCTGAATTGAAATTAGAAATATGTGAAGTCTATAATCTTTGTGATACCGGAGGTGATTTATGTGCCTGATGTTATCTTACAGCTTGCATTCTCTCAGGAGACTGTGTACTGCATCACAAAAGCTTGTAATTCACAACCAGCTTTTTTTTTAAGGAGTTTATGAGCAAAATTGAACTGTGGCCACAGCAAAAGCTTTCACCCTGGAAAAGGAAAGGCCAAAGTGCTCTCAGAGTGCTGTCACAAGGCACTGGGCAACACTGCCTGGTGCTGCCTCTTGCATCATTTGACCTTCCTATTCCTTCTCTGCATATCTTGACAGCTTCAGCTCCAGTGTTTCCTACATAGTGTCTTACCCCAGTCAGATTCAAATGATGCTGGAGGCTCTTTAATACAGGTTTTAGCAGCTGCTACCATCTAACAAATACTTACTGTCCTAAGGATCCTCAGAGGTACAACCAAGGTAGTACCTACTTTCTCCCTGGAAAAAGGTTTAGCAGCCTCCTAATGGTTCACGGACTATCCCCAGCTTGAGTTTGAAATTTCTTTGTGCCAGAGAGTATAATATTGAATCAAAGTAACTGCTTTAAATTTTTTTTTTAAAAAAACCCTCCCCAAAACAGAAAGGACTTTAAAAAAATATATACACACCACTTGAACATCTGAAGGAACTCTGGATAGAAAGTCAAGTAGCTCATTGTTATCAATTGCATATGGATTTCGAATCTTCTTTGTAAATTTATTGATGCCTGCAAAAGTGAAAGTTCAAATGTTACTATAATCATTTAGAAAAACTCACGCATTTTTGGTAAAGTTTATAAAAGATTTTAGACCCATTTTGAAGTCTGACATTAACACTAAATGAATTAATGAATCAATGAACAACAAATGAATGAATGAATGAATGAATGAACTGCAAATGTAGGCTCCACATGTTGAAATCTGCTGCTGTGCTTCCCTCTGTTTCAAAATGCAATGGTCTGAGCGGTATTTTCAGATTCCTTCAATACATTTTTTTAGAAAGTAACAGAAACTGTGATTATTATGAGGAGGTTGGAAAAAAGAGGAATAAAGAGTACTTCATTTCTGTACTGGAGAGGATGAGCAGAAATGGGCTTAATTGCAGGACAGAACATTCATGAAAGATTCTGGAGATTCAAGGAAAATCTTCTTCATGGTAAGGATGATGAAGCATATCGGAACAGTGAAGTCTGCATCATGTGAAGGCTTCAGAGGAGTTTGCACAAACCTCTGTCTGGGAATGACAGATATAGATGAGCTGAAGGCAGTGCAGAGAAGAGAAGACAGATGTCTCTATTAGATATCATAGTCTTGTAATGCCTATTGACAATTCGTGCTCAGAAACACCGAGAAAAATCCTCCACAAACTAAGCAGAAATAAGGTTTTTAAATTAGACTTATTTTCTTATCATAACATACCAAGTCAGACTCAGACAATTTTTGAGAACCCACTTTCTGGGCTCTGGAAACACCCATCTAAAACAGGAGCAGGAACAGTACAAACTACATAGACTTTCAGGAGCAGGAGATAGCCAGGAGAGCATTAAAAATGTGCCTTTCTGTGTAATTTATTCAGGCTGTATCAGATATAAGATAATATAGTCCCTGGCACTCAGACCTTTCAGAAATCTTTCGCAAGGACTTATGGTCTAGGGATGGGGCATGTAAGCTTCAGTCTTGATAAAACCCAGAGCTTTCCACTGCATGAATTCTCAGTTCTGCAGTGCAGATAGGAGATGCTGCCATTCCTTTATCTGGTGATTGAACAGTGAGTGTTCAGAAGGAACACCTGAGGGTCAACACCTTTAGGAAGATGCTTTTTGCATAGCAAGTGATTGAGAAATTCAAGGTCAACCCTACTGCTCATTGCATGTGGCCACTGGACTACCCATGGGTGAATTCAGGAGCTGATATGGTTCCACTTTGTCACATCAGATAAAGAAAAATACCAGTCATCTCATGAAAGTAAATGCATGAATAAACCATGGCCAAGGCTTGAGAAAGGAAAAGCACTGCACAGATGAGATGAGAAACTACAGGGGAAGCAGAATACAACAAGGGGATTGATTTTTTCCGAAAGCTTGAAAATTTTCAGAATAACATACAGCTGTTTATATTTTTTCCACATAAACAGCTGTAGCTGTTACCGGGACTCTGCACATCATTGAAAGGGATTAGGATGGAGAGGTGATTCCTGTTCCACCCCACCTAACACACCACGTCTTCAAGGACCAGTAATCTCCTGGAGAGAGAGATAGATAGGAGGGAAAGTACAGAAAATCTCTTGCCAGGGCAAGCTGACAGAGGCAGTCCCTATGGATGCAAAGGAAAAGGACAGCTATAGAAAGCATGTGCCATAACATGGAGGAATTTTCATTTAAAACCTCTGTTTTCTCAAAGAATGAAATCGGCAAATGCTACTACAGACCAGCTCAAACATTCCTATGGAAAAAGGTCAGAAAATAGAGGCTTCCAAGGCTTCCAAGTGCAGGATGGATGAATAGGATAAAGGAATGTGTATACACAGGGGAGGCTAGAAACACACCATGATGGAAGAAACTGGCACGTGTTTGGAATACTGCACTTTTTGAAGGGACAGATGCACAGAGCTATGCTCAGCATGACATGGCTCTGTGTGAATGCATGTCACCCTGAGAAGGTTGGGACTGTGGGAGCTGTAGCTATGCAATACTTGTCTGGTCTCCTGGCACAACGCAAGAGAAACAGATCCCTAAAGAAGGGATCCACACACACTTGCTGAGTAAGAAGGCACCTAAACTGAAATGCAGGAGAAAAACGTGGAGTTAAAACCTCTAGTGAACAAATGGCCTTGAAGTCATATGTAGGTAGACCATATAACTTGGGGGCAAGGAGGGAAGAGATGGAAAGAGTGCAAGGTGCATTTATAATAATGTGTGCCTATAATATCCACCTTCTGTTGGGCAGGGCACGTCTCCAGGATGAAGGACCACCGCCTCCCCAGGATTGTGCTCTATGGCGAACTCGCCACTGGCTGCCGCAAGAGAGGAGCCCCGAAGAGGAGATACAAGGACTCCCTGAAACAACATCTCAGCCTTGGCCATATTGATCATCATCATTGGTCTGCTCTGGCCTCCAGTTGGGAGACATGGAGACAAACTATCTATAATGCTGCTGATTCTTTTGAGATCACTCGCAGAATCATTTCTGAGGAGCAAAGACAATGCAGAAAGAAACGAGTCTTGCCAGTACCACCCAAGGAGATTCCACTGTGCCCTTTGCAATCGGACTTGTCTATCTCGCATTGGCCTTTTTAGCCATCAACGTGCTTGTAGCAAGTGTGGGTAGAGTCCTTCCCTAATCTTCGTTCATGAAGCCTAGCCGTGATGAATATCCACCCATGGTTTGGTAGGCCTGGGAGTTAAGGCTCTGCTTTACCTGAAACAGATACTTTTCTGTGGGAGTGTGACCCTTCCTGGGGTATCAGTCATGAGCTTTTCAAAGAACAGTTCTCACTCTATAGTTTTGTGGATCTTGGAGGAGTTTTACAATCTCATGTTCTTGCATCAAACAAAGGGGATGTAAGAAAACAAGATGTCAGAACTGTCTGAAAAATGACAGAAAAAGGACACAGACCAACTACTTCAAAGTTCACGTGTATGTGCTAGGAAGAATGAAATTTTGGGAACTAAGAGTTTGGGTTACACCTAAGTGATATAGGGTATATATATGGGGGAGAACTAAAACTCCAAAGACAGGAAAAGAAAGGAAGCCCACATGCTTGTTTCTGTTAATTGTGTAGAAATACTTTCATTCATATCCTCTTTATTGCTTCTTCTCCATTTTATATATTCTGCTATGAATATTTGTGGAAACACACTATGAAATTGTGAATAATGACTGATAAATAAAAAATTACTTCCTTAGAGGCAGCTCAATGATTTTATGTTGTCTCCTGAATTCAAAAGTTTTTTACAAAAGTGTGATTGTTATTCTTTCTTCAGAAAGAAAATCTAGCCACAGATTTAATTGAGACTATGCTGTTCACAAGTCTATGGTACTGAGTAAGGGTACAGATGCCAGTGGTACAAGATGTATGAAAAGATGTACAAATGAAAACCTGAAGCATTATTTACAACAGATGGGGTAACAGCACCTTTTTAAAATCAGTATAAAGAATCGATATAGGCACAATTGATACAGTAGTGAGAGTCTGGATCAATCATAATTACACCCCCCTACCCACCCATACTTTCTGTTCCTTATCAACCAGTCAAATACCACCCATTCCTTTCTGTCCAACTAAAGGTGACCCCTTAAACAGGCTTGTTGTTGCTATGTTTGCATACACTTCCACAAGATGAAGTACTGCAGTAAAAAAGGATATATTGTCCTAAACACACTATATAGATTGAAATGCCCCTGTTTGTGTATAAGTAGTGAAAATAAATAGGAGTAATATCCAGACAAAGCTACATTTTGATATATGAAGAATCCTCATGGCAACATGTTCATAGTATGATTAAGTATACAATGCCAGCCAAGAAAAATGCATTTTGCAGATGGGCCTACATCTTTACACAGTTGCGATTTTTAACTAACCTGATTGTTTCCATCATGGGGCAGCTTCATGACCATAAACACCAAAAGGTATTGACAATGTAAGTCATCCCTTGAAAAGCAGGGAGTTTTAAGTGGTACAGACACTTCAAAAAGGCTTTACTTACCCCAGACAAGAACAATGTATCTCAGTGGAATGAAATACAGGATGACAGTGAACACAGAGAGGGCAACAATTGCCAGCCAGCTAAGGAATGGGACAGTCCAGTTGAATGTACTAAAAGAAAAATTAACAAAAGTCAGAAATGAGGTCAGCCAACAGAGCCAATAAAAGAGCAAATAATGGGCAGGACAGTGGGAGAAGTCCCAGTTTCCATCAGGGTAAACAAACTGAGTCTACAAATGAATGCACGGATGTTGGACATCAGGGAGAGCCTGAACTTGGACCCACTGTTAGTGAAAATGAAAGGAGGTCCTGGCTTCACCCACTCGCCTGCTGAATGGCACCTCCCCCTGCCGAACAGCACACATCTGCCAGGAGAACCACTGCTCTGCTTTTTGGAAATCTCAGTGCCTGTCCCCAGTTTCAGCGTCTGGCAAGACACACAGAGCTCCTTATTCCCCAAACACACTCGCACAGGCAACTCAGATTCCTTTCTTCAATACTAGGGTAGAGGTAGGATACAACAGTTGGAAGAGTACTGCTAAGGCTTCTGTTTTATCACCTCACTGTTCCACTGTATGGGCAGCACAAAATAAAATATAAAATAAAATGAAGTAAGTAAAGGTTAGTTATCTATGGATAAAGGAAAAAAATTCTGGGATCCCATCAGAGTTTCAGGACATTCATTACCTTTTCCAAAAGTCACAGATTAAAACATCCTTACTAAGGGTCCCAAACTCTGTGACAAAACATTGCTGGTCACCTAATTTTGCAGAGGTTGAGGTGTGAGGAAGGGAAAGTTAATGTCTTGAAACAGCGTGCTGTGCTCTCCAACTGCCATGTGCAGGGAAGAGAGAAAGGCCAGATGATAAATTTACATCTATGTCCCATAGGAATACTGGGTAAGGGGGCCTTGGCTCAGTGAGTTTGTTCCATGAAGGCACCACCATATCAAAATTGTTGCATGACATTCATCCAGAAGGAAAATGTGGCTTTGGCTCTAAATAGCCTCATGATACTCTTTAAAGTATTCCTACTAACTACATCCCTGATCAATGTGATTACATTATTTTGGCTTCTCTAGCAGAGTAATTGCAATTATTTGAATTGCTAGCCATATTTTTCATAATGAGCTCTGGCTTCCTGTGTTTATTTGTCTTATTTTCTTGCTGGCAATTTTGACATGTCTCCAGAATGAACATTATGTTAGTGTCACTTAGTGTCGGATTCCTCCTTTTATCCTCAAGGGACACCTGCTCTTTTCCCCTCTTCTGTATGCCTTTGGGATGAACAGAAGGTCTGCTCATGTTCCTGTGACTCGGCTGTATGCAATGGATCACAGACACACCATGTGTGGGAGCACTGGCTCCTCACTTAGCAAACCTCCTTATGTGCTGTGTTAGCACAGCATTCAGTACAGGTTTCCTTAGAAGCAAATTAGGAGCAAAGATTTATAGTCTTAGTTTAGAAAACTCTCTTGCTCTCATCCGGTATATAACAGAACAAACCCTACTTCCAAAATGTACAATTATAAAAACTAAATCATCAAGACAACTTCCATAAATAGCCTTTTGATAAAAGACTTTTTTCAGAGACAGGCTCATCTTTTTGACTGGAAAACTCGTGTGATACAATATGCTTGCACCTGCCTCTGCTGCTGTGAACACAGCCTGCCTGGAAGTGTCCCTATGGGAATGTTTCCCAGGCTTTCCTATTAGGGACTTTGCTCTTAAACACAAAAATGGCAACCTCCTCTTCATCAAGACAGAACAGAACAGATGAGAGATGATTCTCAGGATTCCTGCGGACTGACCTCCACCCAAGGCACCCGTTTCCTAAAATTCACACCCAGAAGTGGTGTGATGCGTCTGGCTTTTGAGGTGCAGAAAACCAAGTCAATCCTGTCCCCGCTCTGCATCTGACAGCTGGAAGGCATCTTTCTGGAACCTGTCTCATCTCAAATAATAAACCCTGTGCTGCTGTTCACTGACCATGTCAGAAATACACCAAATTTCCTTCAGCAAATATGAGATCCTGTCTTTCTTAATGCCTAGATTTGTTGGCAATCCTTATATATCATGTAATAAGTATTACAAATTACAAATACTCTAGAAGAAAAGGTTTCGCTAAGGTACATAAATACAACTTCCAGCAAGTGAACATATGCACGTTGTTAAACACTATTCAGCTCTGCGTATTTACGTTATCAAAGCTGCATTTTTTACTATTACTTTTAAATAACTACTGTTAGACCTCTCAACAAGATTCTCCTTCTGGTTTAGTTAAAAACCTTAGTTCTGATTTTTTCCCTGATTAATATAATTCTAAATTCCAGAATTAATATGACAGGAATTTCACTGACTGATGGCCTCCACAAAGTAAATATAGATGAGTTTGAAAGATGGATCATTCAAAACTGGAGTCCCCTGAAATAAACAAATACAAGTCTAATATTTTGTATCTCTGCATGGAAAAAGTCTGAACAATATTGGAAAGCAATCCAGCACCTGTGTCAGCACTTACTTCTTGATCCTTTCACCAAACGAAGCGATTTCATCAAGGATATTCTGAACAGTGACACACACCTCCTGGATGGCATAAAGTCTATTCATAAATCCTTTTTTTTCACCTTCCTAAAGAAAAGAATAGGAATAGTTGAGTAAAAGAATATCTGACAGTATGAAAATGATTGGTATCCATCAGTTAGGTTTCAAAAGTGGCCATGTTACAGATTCATGAAAAAGGAATTGTTAAAACACGGCAATTGGAAAATGTTTTCTTGTCCTTTAAGTAGTACTTACTGGTCACACATATGGTTTAGTATATATGCTGAGCTCCACACAATTTTGTTTGTCACTGCATTAGTTTCTAAATATGTATTGCAATAGGCCAGGTCTCTCGGTTTTAAATATGCTGAAGGTGTCAACCTTCTATATTGTGTGCTCTTTCAAGTGATAAGAGTCATAAGGGAGAACAATGGCACTTTGTTGAAATGCTGTTTCTTGCACTGATGTAGGCACCAGGAAAATAAACATTCCTGGTGGGAGGCACTGAGTGAGAAACCAGAAAGACCTCAGCTACAGGGACAACTCCCTCTAAGTCCAATCTGTGTTTAAGGAGTCACACATACCTCTGCCACCCATTATCATCTGTTCCAGCTTGGCTGGTGAGCACATGCTCCTTGTCTCCCTCTCACTTTTCCTTACCAATATTCAAGTGCTGCAATACATGAAATACACAGATGTAACGCCACCTGCCTTTCCAATAAAGATTAGTGAAACCCAAAAGCATATAAAATGCCAGCCATCGACAAAATGGGAGATGCAGGGGAGGTATCACTGTAGGAATTAATTTAATTACCTCCTTACTTGTTCAGGTTTCACTATTAGCACTTTTATTCACAAAGTCATCAATTTATGGTAATGTAAAAGACTAAAGGTACTTTCATTCTCACTAAATTTGGCAAGATTATTTGTGCCCCTAAAAATGTTGGAGCTCTTTCATAAACAGAGTGATCATTTGCACCTCAAAACCAGGAATCACCTTCAGTAAGACATATTCTCCATGGACCATTCCTCAAACAGGCTTCCTCCCGTTCTGACAATCTCTTTGTTTTTCCCCAGTTATCCTTCTTTCTCTAAACCCAGACAGGTCGCAGCATCAAATACACTCAGACTCAACAGCACTTTCAAAACAATATTGTGTTAGATGAGATTAAAATGAAGCACCACCATGAAAAAAAAATTAGTTTTCCTTCATTTTTTTCCAGACTACAGATAAGCCAAATGGTTATGTTCAACATTACCAATCGGTTGATGTTATATTACCCCATATAGTTTGAATGTGACTGCTGAAAATAAGAAATGAAAAATTTTCACTATTAGAAAAATACTTCCTTTAAAAAGTTCAACCTTTTGTTTTGATTGAACATATTCAGCACAAACCATGACACAAAAGTCTCTGTCATTGATTCCAAAGTTCAGCATCTAAGAAATTGGCATATGTTGCATTTAATTTTTCTTTTCTTCTCCTGATGTTTAACTAGCATTGGTTCACTTATTTTCTTGACATTTTTGCTGTCTTAAACCAGATTGGAAGAAAACATCATTTAACATTTAATCATCTGAAATCACGTCAACAACACTGATTTTGCTTGTCAAGATTACTTGTGAAGATGTTGAAAGTATTTAGGTACAGAACACAGATTGTCTAAAAATAAACAATCATGAGAGAGCAGACAGACAGAGATGGCAAAACTACTTTCACTGACTGAGTGTAATTTCTAAACCAAGCACTTCAGACAAAGCAAAACCACCACTTTCTCAGGCAATGTGAAAGAGCTTATGCTCTCCTTTAGATCAATACTTATAACATCACAAAGAAATGTTTTTGTTTTCTGAGGATGACCAAAAGCACACCCAGTGATATTAACTACATCCACTGCTGCACAGCAAAACGAAGTCATTTATGTAAGTTATTTCCTGAATGTTTTCTGCATTCTTGAAGCCTTGACAATGACACCATTATTGTCCTCAGGTATACAGCTTCTAGGGAAGTGGAGCATATATCCAGTATGCTTCATTTGTCATCAGAAAATAGGTACCTGCTCTATTCCTTCATATAAAACACACACTTCCAGCACTGGAGAAATATGAAAGTAATGTTTTCTTGTATACCAGAAGTAAATAGGCCATACAGAAATCACAGGTATTTTTCTGCTTTTCAAATACACATACACTTTGCTTCTTCACTTTTGTTTAATAGATTCTGCCCTCTCTGTCAGGTTATTTTGATTTATAATTAACTTGTGTGAGAAAAGAATTATGTATCTGTAACAAAACCAGTTCTCTGTGACATCTCCAGAACTCAGCTGGGGTTACATTCAGAAGTCCTGAGGCTGTTTTAATTTACAAATATTTTACAGGACGAATTTGTACCTTTGTTTAGGAATGGCACTGCCTAATTTAGTGTTTCCACTGAGACTCTCCAAACCATGCTGCCACTCACTCCACTTCCCCTTCCCGCTGTGGTGGGCTGGAGAGGAGAACTGGAGGCACAAAAGGCAAAGATCATGGATTGATATAAGAACAATTTACTAGAAACAGCAATGAGATAAGAAAACTAACAGTAACAACAACAGTATTAGTAACAAAAGTGTACAAAAGAGAGTGAGAGTGTACAAAATGCTCACCACAGAGCCCAACCTGAGCGCAGCCATGCCACCCTGAGCACTTCTTTTGGCTTGGAACCACTGTTACCCAGCTGTTCCCTCCGGCTCAGAACCAGCACCACCGAACCGCTCCCTCCAGCTCAGAACCAGCCCCACACTTACTCGACTGGAAGAAATCCTTTCTCCCTGGAAAAGAGTACCTTCTGCCCACCCCCAGCAATGACATGAGGTGGTAGAGAATAATCTCCAGGTCCTGGCCGTGCCCACTCCTGGCTACCGCCAAAAATTAACCTTGTCCTGGCCAGAACAAGGACAGTTTGAAAATACATCAGTTTTAAATCATTCCCCACAAAACAACCAAAGACAGAAAGAGACAGAGAAAGGATCACTATTTCCACCCCCCTGCACTTTCTGAGCTCAAAAGAGATTTGCTGACGTACTCCAAGGCAGGATTAGAAAAAACAGCACAGGAAAGAGGAGGCAGTCAGAAGGATCATGGTTCAGCTTTGCTTAAATGAATTCCACACGTCCCACAAATATTAGCTAGTTTTTATTTTCTGCTCCAGAGATTTGTGGAAAAAATAATCTAGGCTAGGAAAAAGCTGCACTTACTTTCTCCCAGCAAGATGCTGTGTTAGCAAATACAACACATGAGCCACCTTGAGTAAAACCAAGGTTCTTAGTAATCCATTTTTAAAACACTACTGGTATTTCCTTCCTATAGAAGGATGGGCTGTGATTGGAATCAATTTGCATGACTGCAATTGCCAAGTTTCTGGAAATAATTGTCAGTTAAATAGTAGATAAAATTTGTTATACAAAGCTAACAGTAGCTTTATTACTATTTCATTTGCATTACTTGTTTGTTTGCAGTAGGCTTAAGATATCTGTAAAGCAAGATGTTTGCTAGGGGATGGCTTTAAGCACAAACTGCAAAAGCAAAGTCAAATTGATGTTGATAGTCTGACTTGAATTTAAAAAAGGGAACGAACCCAAAGGACAGACAGGCCATGCCTTCCTCTGCTTTCATACGAAATTGTAGATTAAAGATTGATATGCTGTTTGGCCAATAATAATACTTAACATTTGCATACTGATTTTCAGCCATAACCACATTTTACATTTGGTGAAACCAATGCAAAACAAAGTAAATGACTCACTCTAAACTGTGTGGAGCTAATTCACATGAAAACACGAATACAATCCATATTGCGAGAGTCTCTTTATTCAGCAGACCGTGCTTCCAGTCCCATGACCAAAAAAGGGTGATTTAGGTAACGATTATATCTCTAACCCCAAACCTCTCTTGTCTCCAAGTGAAAGTGCATATACAAAATAAACATTTCAAAAGACTGGGAAAACTGGAGAAATAAATAAGCTATACTCAAAAGTAAACTCTGATAAAGGTAATGGATTTAAGCCAGGGGAAAAAGCAAAGCTTTAAGTACAGAGAGTAAAACTCTGAACATTTTATGGTGGATAACTGTCCTACTAATAAGCGTTTGTTTGGAGGGAAAGGCACATATCATAAAAACAAAGCAATAGGAGAATTCCAAGAGTAGAAGTAAATGCTGAAATTTTTCAAGAGGTTGTCTGGGAAAAAGACTCCAGATGAACCTCCCAAAAATAACCCTCATTGCCCAAGACGGCATGATAGAGCCCCTCTGCACAAATCACAGGATCCAAGGCAAAACCAGACTAATTTGGGAGAGGTAGAGAGAGAGGATACAACGTCACCACTGAGAGCAAGCACACCATTTTGGTATGCTGTACGTGCAATGTGCTGTCACTTGGCCACCAGAAGACATATGAACTCTTCTTAGCTTATGTCATACTGGACTACCTGTAGCCACAAAAGCATAGCCCTGCTGTTATCACTGAGGAATCCCTCTGCTCACCCCTTGACTTTTAGTAACAAGCCTATAAATCTCTATTTCTTGAACAGAAGACTACTACTTCCATCAGATTTTTTCATCTAACAATTGGTGTCCAAAGTAGAGCTCATAAAAAGGCACCCACGTCATCCCTAGTATGAGACTCAGCTATGCAGAGAGCTGCAGTACCCTGGCAGACCTCTCTTTGGAGTCTGATAAAATAGATCCCAAAGTGTCAGTAGGAAATGTATTAGTTATTTACTGGCAGGAGTCATTACTACATCCCAGGAAGGGCATGCAGACAGAGACTATGGAATACTGGCCTATGGTCTGGACAATGCTCAAAACCCCACCTCAGCAATTACGCCTTAAGACTCTAACCAGTGCTTTCTGGCAAGCTCACTAACAGGAAGGTAGTAAACTGTGATGGTTTAAAACCATCTGGGAATTAAACTCCAAACAAACTGCTCCGTTTCATTCTACCCCCAGAGAGGGACAAAGGCAGAGGCTGTGGGTTTAGGTAACAGTTTACTGAAAACAAACAGCAATGATATGAGGAATGAACAGTGACAGCAATGACATTAATAACAAAAGTATACAAAACAGAGGGTGATTTACACACGAAAAGGTGCTCAGCACCTCAACTCAGTTTTGTGTGGCTGCTGAGGCAAAGACAAGATGGTGGATGCTTCCGCATCTGCTGTTCCCTCTCCCTGAGTCCAAGCCAACAAAAAATAAGGACAAACCCCCAAAAGCTGGTCACCTCCCTGACCGGCCTGGCTTGATTCCACTCAGCTCCACCTGTATCTGTGCTGCTCCTTTTTGCTCAGTGCCCATGGCTTGGCTCAGCTCCTTTCAGCTTGGGCTGGGCACTCAGCTGGGCTTGGGCTTGCCTCCAGTGCTCCATTCCCCACGGCTGCTTCCTGTACTGGTGCCTTGGCATGGGTGCACTCCACTGGGCTCAGCTGTGTTTGCTGCTTGGAATTGTGTTCTTCCCAGTGTATGGGAAGGGATGGGTGGTGGCAGAAGAAGGTCAGAATCCACAGGCCTGGTCCCAGCAACTTCCTCAAGGAAGAGATGGAACAAAATGGCACACTTGAGGTGTGCACTCGCCTTTTTCTTTCCCTCTTCAGAACCCCCAGCAATGACATGGGTGGTACAGAATATCAGCCATGCCTGCTGGCTCAAAACTCTGCTCCCTCCCTGCAACTAGGACATAAACCAACACTATTCCAGTTCTGGAGACATTTGAAGTCTTCTGAATCTCTATCAAAAGGCTTCTGTGATGGATACACAGGTAAGTTATTATTTTACCATATTCTCAGGTAAACAGAATGAGAAAAGACAACCATAATGATATTATTATCTTAAAACTGACTGGAAGTGACATCATGAGGTAAAGCTGAATGAACTACAGGACCTGGAAAGTTGCATGGGGTCACCTGAAAGAGTCCTCCTCTGTTCCATCTATAAGGAACTGAGAGGGTTATTTTTACTGCCCTTCTCTTTTGTAGGCTGTCACTTGTGGAATACCACAACACCATCGTTCCTGCCATTTCTTAAGTTGAGAAAGTATGCAAAGACTCTTGGAGACTTTAAAACCTTTCAGTGGGACCTTAAAGACTTAGAAGTTTCCACCCTTCAGTAAGCCAGCTCCTAAGCCTTGAGACTTTCATTTTTTTAAAATAGTGACAGATGGCATGCCAGGCAGACAGGTACCAGTATATGCACTCTCCTCAGCATCAACAAAACAGATGACCTGTTGGTACTCCTTCCACCCTGCAAAGGAACAACGGGAGCAGGCTTCCGTAAAGCACTGGCACTATTTCACGTAGGACGTCAAATCCCTGGGTTATGTAGATAACCAGAACTGAGCTTTTAAACTTTGGTCTTCAACTTTGCCCATATTTACCTGACACCGCACCTTCAGTGACCACATGTTTCAGATACTATCAGCTGTTTACAAATGCTCAATATGTCATCTCTAAAGTCTACTTGCTAACATGGGTCTTTAAGCGTGCATGGTGGTGAAGTCTAAAACTAATTGCTCATGCCTAACTGGAAACCAGGCTGAAGATTTTAAAATACGGAGAAAACCGCACAGGAATTAAAAGAGTAGGGTTTTACAGAAAGAAATCCTATTTGTGGGCATGATTATTAAAGAAAGAAGCAATAAACTGTTACTGCCTCGTAAGCATTCCATATTTAAAACAGTAAAAAGTAGGCAAAATAAAAACTACATAAACACATAGGTGAAAACACTGAAGGCTGTTTATGAAGACATCACACCTGTAAGCATGAAGTACCTGCTCTAGGTGACCCTGCCCTAGCAGGGGCATTGGACTACATATCTCCATTGGTCCCTTTCAACCATAACAATTCTGTGGTTCTATGTGAATATTACAACAATCTGTTATTCCTCAAACATATACCGAGAGTTGACAAAAATAATTTTGAACCTTCTGTGACTTTTTGGCACTACCACCTATGTAATGAATTAGACTTTTTCATGTGTAGACTTTCTCAACTGCTGCAGTGCTGGAACGGGGGCGGGGGGAAGTAAAGAGCTACAGTAATAATTCTAGGGGAAAAGATGATGTTGCAAACTTCCCAAAGAGTAGGGAGAGAACACCGTAATGGCAGTTCTTAGGTAAAATATTTTTAAAGTGAGGGGTTTTTTTGCTAGTGATTTTTATCTTCTCTCCCGCCCTGTCACATTCCACATATCTTTAAATATGTTCCATCCTGATCTCCCCTTCGCTGCACATTTTAATTCTGTAAAGACAGCACTCTGTATAAAAGACAGAAACATGAAGGCAAATAGAGTCAGTTTATGGAGCGACCTGCCATTTCACTGAAGAGCCATCTAGTGGAGGGGAACAAAAATTTCAATTTTCCTTGCATGATACTTTTTTTGACTAATGCTAAACCTTTATGAGATGTTCATTTCATACATGCTCTAAGCAGACATATTACTTGAAAAGAGCGGAAGCTTGTTTGTTCGTGGTGATAGATTCAGGGGCAAAAAGTTAACAATGCCAAATTTTGCCATGCCCTTCTTGGCCTTATTTTGGAGGGAAACTTAAGAGATCTAAAGCATTGTGGGGTTAACCACTGGGATAATGAGAATACACCCAATTTTGGATGTCTTTTTTTGTCCCTTCAATCTGTTCAACTATATTTAAAGCAGGGAAGAGAGAACATCTTACTTTACTTGAGGCAGAACAACATTGGAGCTTGACAGCGATCTCATTAATGCTCCTTTTGTATTCAGCCACATAGATGTTATCTGACAGTATACTGGTATATTGTGCATCAGTTGTTTGCAATAGCTAAATTTAGTTAGAATACAGTCTTGACGTGCTATCAAGGAATAAATTTTGGCCATTCAATTGAACTTGGGACAAAATTCAATTTACAGTTGAATTTGTAAATTCCAGTGGTTCTAACAGTGTTTACCCTACACTGAATGGAAAACTGCAACTAAAGAAGTGCTCATTAATGCAGCTCTTTAGGTTCTGTTATACAAATGTGAGGGATGATAGATGTAAAAGTTAAATATTAAAGGTCTAATAATCCTAAAAATATAAGGAAAGAGCCTGCTAGTTCTATTGGAAAGAGTTATTTTAAATAAGAACAATCTTGCTATGCAAGAGCCTGGAAGGATAGTGGAGTAAAACAAGACATACCAGCTAGTATAAAAATTCTGCATGCGGGTGAGGGTAAGAGAAAATGACAGAGAAACCAGAAAGTGAATACTGAAAGACTGTGGTTAGCAAAACACCTGAATGGTTGAGATGCTTATCTAAATCATACACACGTATTTTTGTTGTTCACTTGTTATCAACAAGAGCTTCATCAAAATAATATAGTGCTTTGTTTTGAAAGTTTAAAGTAGCCTGGAAATTTATCTCTCAATAAATGCCTATACAGTTGTCACTAACTGATATGCAAGGAAGATTATCGAGTACTCCTGGAGTTACAGTCCTTTAAAAACTCAGTTACAGTTTTTAAATTTTCTTGAATATAGCAGATGTAAAAGTTAATTTGATGTTGTAGTGTACATAGAATGTAATTTTCTTCTTGTAAAGATTATGAAAATGATAAATGTGCTTTTGGGCAGAGGACAAGACTGACTATACAAGATCACCTCCACACTGGGCTAGGATACTATCTTTGCATAAAACTCTGCATTTAGATTTAGATTTATTGTCTCTGCAAGTTTCCTAGTCCTGTGTTGATATGATAATGTGATCTCAGAACTCTTATGTAAGCCACACACCTGAACAGAGATAATGATTTTACATGTACTTATTGACCAGATCCGACAAGCCTAAGGAATAACTGCTGCTTCTTCTGCCAAAAGACCTACATCTCCAGTGCAGGACTACCTCATATGAAGTGTAACATCAATGTTGTCACCATCACTGCATGAACTGCCATCATGGGAGACAACAAAAGCAGTCAAATACTGATCTAAAAGTTGATCCAGCACTCCAGCCTTAAATTCTGTTTTAGAGTTAATATGAATTATTCTCTCAGAAGGATGAATGTGGTCTTCCTCTAGGCACCAAAGCTGCCTATTACTATAGATTGATGACAGCAGTCTTAATACCTTCCTTCTTCAGTGTCCAGGCAAAAATTCCCATCTGCAAAAGCCTATTGCTCTGATGTTTCTCTCTCAGACTCCCTGATATTAACAACATTCTTAGATCAAACACAGGAAAAAGTAATTTTGTATTTCAAAATTCATGTTATCACACCTTGGATTGCTAATGTTTTTGGTTTACAGAAATCAAGAGATTCCTTACACTGAAATTTCCTTACTCATACAGGTTCATATAGCTTTGGGATGAATTGCATGGCCCTGGTCAAGCAGACTGCTGAGCAGAAACGCCTTTACCATCGGTATTTGCTGCCCAAACAGTGCTCCTTTAGAATAACTAACCCAAAATTTTTAATGTCTGCTTTGGATTCCAGTGATTCAACTCAATGGCAAGTTGCTATGAGAAAAGGCAAACAAAACCATTTTCTTGGGGACATTATTTGTAAAGAGACTTATATTCTGAGGTCAACAGAGCCCAGACAGTCTACACCAGTTGACAAACAAACCCTAAAATCTGAAATACTTGACTGCTGTCAAGTGATCAATCACTAGTCGAAACTCCTCTCTTATGGAATATGATCTGGAAAAGAAAAACATTATACCTTATACTCAGCTAAACTCAACAAGTGTAGATTATCTGAAATATTTCACTCTAAACACAAACCTATAGCAATGAAGATGAAGATAAGTAACACATGAGGTCTGAGTGGCATTCTTTGTATGAGTTGAATGTTTAAAGAAAGTCATTTTGGAAGCAGTTTGGAATTGAAAAAGAAAGACTAAGTGATGTTCCAAAGACAATGCATATATAACTACACATTTCAAATGGCAGCTAGAATTATCCAAGGAATCTATCAAATATTAATAAAAAGAAGGAAATAAGGAAAGAAGGAAGGAAGGGAAAGAAAGAAAAAGAAAGAAAGAAGGAAAGAAGGAAAGAAGGAAAGGAAGGAAGGAAGGAAGGGAGGGAGGATGGAAGGGAGGGAGGAAGGGGAAGAGAGAGACAGAGAGAGAGAGAGAGAAAGAGAGGAAGGAAGGAAGGAAGAAAGGAAGGAAGAAAGGAAGGAAGAAAGGAAGAAAGAAAGAAAGGAAGAAAGAAAGGAAGGAAGGAAGAAAGGAAGAAAGAAAGAAAGGAAGAAAGGAAGAAAGGAAGGAAGAAAGGAAGAAAGAAAGAAAGAAAGAAAGGAAGAAATAAAGAACGGAAGAAAGGAAGGAAGAAAGGAAGAAAGAAAGAAAGGAAGACAAAGCTATTAATTTTTTACGTAATACCCCTGGATAAATTTTCAAGCTGTGTTTTTGGAAAATGACGTAGTGTAGAAAAATAATTTGGCATTTGAGCCAAAGCAATATACAAAGAAAGAAAAGATTAGCACTTAAAAAACGACTCTGCAAATATTCTGTGGCTACAGTGGGCAAGAAATGATGAGTAAACCAAGAATTCTAGGGTCTCTTTTGAGAAAATCTTGAGAAAAATCTGGAAAGGCTCAACTACCTATTTTCTCTGCATGCTTACTTTACTGAAATCAGGAAAAAAAACCCCAACACTTTTCATTTATTAGGAAGCACTGAAATTCTGGCGAAGATCTAAAGCTGAGCCATCTAGCAAAGATACAGTGGTACCATGAATATGCAAAAATCACAACAAAGGGCAATCTGTAACAATGTTATTTTAATGTCTAGCCACTACAATAGTCTGTTCTACATTAATTTTAAATATGTTTCAGGAAGCTAATTTCTGAGAAGGAAAAAAGCACATATTTATTCTTGACCACAGTGAATCATACTTTGACTGAAAACTGCAAGAGGTGCTCACATTCTGGTGATGCACAGCAGACTACAACACCAGAAAGAAAACAAGGAACTCGAAGACATTTATTTCCTCAAATGTCTCTTTTTTCCCAGAAAAACAAATATTTGTAGCTTCGGCAAAGGCTTTGAATGTATATATCTGTTACTCTACAGTAAAAGATGGCAATAGGAAAAGCTCCCAGCTTGTCTCCTATCACTTTAGGTGAATTTACTTTTACAACTGAATAATGAGACTTGCTTAGTTAAACTAATAATGAATGAGGACGCTTTAGAAAGAAAAAGGAAAGCAAAGTTTTGTTAAAATGTAATATGAAATCCAGATGATTACTGCAATGCTGGGATGACAGCTGAAAAAAATAAATGGCAGGAAACAAAAATTTGCTCTTCCTTGGGCAATATCAACTTGGTCACTGAGCACTCATTACATAGGAAGCATACTGGATCGCAGATGGTACTGTTTATATGAAATCTTACAACTAAAGAAGAAAAAAACCCAACTGAGATATACCTAATATAAAATTAAGCATTGAACAGAATTTATCTGCTTTCTTGAAGAAACAAATAATCAAAGTACTTTAACATCACCATGTGACATACACTTCCCTAATTTACATTTTTCCCATCATCTCCTAACTTGTACATTGCTTATAGATTTTAAAGCACCAAGATCAACAGATGCCAGATGAGGAGGGCTGGGAAACCTTCAGTTGACAGCAAGCTAACAAATCATTGCTGTTTCACGGTTCAGAGTGGATATTGGGCATTAAGCAAATGAATGAATAAGACAGACTCTAGAATGGGCAAAAAGGGGCACCCAACAGCACTTAGCTTGAAAAGCTGCAAAACAGTTGGCGTTCAACCCACGATGCACCCCTGCTGGAAGGGGACACTTTTGAAAACGGAATTATTTTTGGGAGAGGAAACAGGAAATAGTAAAGAGAACTGGAGACCATCTCTCCCTTCCTAAATTCCTGTTCCTTTTCCATCATTTTCACAAATGCCAGGAACCCATGCAGAAGGACATCAGCTTTAAAGGTTTGCTGGTACCAGCAGTCCACAGATGCAGGACCACCGTGCCATCTCCTGCTTCTCCAACTTCACCACTGCTGTCTGATGGAGGGTGTTATATAGTACATCATCCCTAACAAGGTGAAGTCTGTTTAGGATAACCTATTTTATTCCCATAGGCCTTTTAAGCAGAGAAGACAAATTAGGCCACTGTACTTGAAAAGGTTTGCTTCTTCCAAAACTTTAAACTCATTGTTTTTGTGACACTCAGAAAAGCAACAACCACCAGCCACACTGCAAGAATTCAATGACAGTTCATTTCTTCAAATTTCAGCAAATAGTCTTTGTATTATTTATTGTCTAGTAAATAAAGTTGAAATGCTTTTCAGCCTTGGTTGTAAACTCAGTACCCTGCTGCAGTCCAACAACAGCAGGGAATAAAACTGCCATTGTAAAATGTCTTTTTTCTCCTGTGTGCCTGCTTTCCATAGATTTCATTATTTCTCCTGGATCTGCACATTGTCATATCTGGGGCACAGTGATACTAAGTAAATAGGCAGAAGGGATGTGAAATTTTTATGATCATAGGAAACAACTGGCTGGGAGGTGATATCATATTCAACCTTTTCCCCCCGCAAAAAAACACAGAAGAAAGCATGTGTCATTCCTCTAGAAGAAGAGCTGTGCTATTCTTGTCTGACAGTTTGGGATTACACACACAAACACCTGAGGTATTTAGACTTTGTGACACAGCAGTTAGCTGAGAGGCTGCAATAAGCAGCTCTACTGGATTAAAACAGTTTTTGGAAAGGGGCCAGCTTTGTGTGATACTTGGAAATACCCTGACTGTACTACAGTTCTTTGCTATTTAACACAGTGAAGGACAGCTCATGCACAGCACTGGGTGAACATACACCTGTACAGAAACACAGTGGTCAAGAGCACAAATCAGCAAGGTAAGGTTAAACAGGAAAGCCAACTTCCCAAAATATTTCATAAGCTTTCCAAGAATCGTGGTTCAGGAGTTTCCACAGCTGCTTGTTTCAAACAATTCTCAATGGCTTTTTCTTCCCTGAGTTCAACCACTCTCATATTGGACCTACATAAGCTTCAAGAACCCCCACCACTGTTAGTGGTTCAACTATTTCCCTCCAGGTTCCTTGAGAGTTTTTAGGCAAACACCACCCAGTCCTGATATTTTGTTATTATTCATTAGGTTGATTTTTTCTGCAACTTCTTTTGTCAACACCTGATTTGAATCAGACAAACTCAGTGGAAACCTCCATGGGTTTTTCCATAACAAATACACATGCAAGAAATTAGGAGCAGGGCTTAAATCCAAGGCCCTTGGGTAAGTTGTTTTTAAAAGTTCTTAGTCCATACACAGAACTTTTAAAATTTTTTATTACAAATGTCTTTGAACTTTTTAGAATATAAAACCAGTCAAATCAACAATGAGAAGGCAAATGATAATTTACATTGTGCTTAAAAGAAACCTTTTAGACTGTTCCTAAAAGGAAAAGGATATCAAAGTAACTATGCAAGGAGAAAGAAGTAAAATAGCATATATATACACCAAAAGATTAATTGTAAACTATTATAAAAATTGGCACTAGAGATGATGTTTAATATATTTATTATCTAGATCCAAAAGAAGGAAGGTTGAGATGCCAAGTTTATAGATGACAGAATTACTCAAAGAGGTGGTGACAAATTTCCGAGCAATATAATGAAGTTAAATTAATTACTAACACTAGTAATTTAACTTTACCTAGTGCCATTATATAAACGTGATAATTTCAGCTACAGTACTGAATCCAAACTAAAATTTAGAAATGCAGACTGCAGACACGAGTTTATGAAATAATAAAAATTATGTCGGGAAAATTAAGACAATGAGCAACAAAAAGTATGAGGACATTTTAATTTATACAGGAGAATGAACATAATAAAGATATCTAAAATAATGAATGGTTTAGAGAAAGAAAATTGAGACTTTTAATTACTCTTATAAGACTGTAGAGATAAAAGTTCCATGAACTTGAGAGGCAGAAGAGGTAAAGCTGATAAAAGTAAATTCTTTTTTTCCATACAATGCAAAACACACTGGTGGAACTTGCTGCCAAAACAGCATAATATGAAGAACCTAATAAAAATAATAGCAGAATTAAATACAGAGACCATCATTTTCCTGTGGAGTTATCAAAATAGCAGGTAGAACAACTATCCATCATTCCGCACAAAAACATGACCATAAAAAACTTTAAAATGTTTTGTGGAACTCAAAGAGAAGTTTGAGTCAGAATAGAGAGCAAAAGATAATATGAAAATTAAGCATATACAATACACATGTGATGATCTTTAAGGTACCTTCTAACCCAAACTATTCTACAAGCTGAAACCTTTCCTGTTTATTATTTGACACATTTGCACTTGTGTTAAAATGTTTCTGAGGAGTAGTAGGAGAACAAGAAGTCAATAATCATGGAACTGCCGATATTGTCACCTAGAAAAAAAGTACTGAGAACTACAGACCACTGCTTGCTAAAAAGAATTGCCCAGATATGAGAAACAACCTTGACTCTACAGTAAAAATAAACTTCAAATAAAGTTTCTGAACAAACAGGGTCACATAAGCATTTTCCAGCACTGATTTCTTTTAGACGGAAAAATATAGAAGAAAACTTACAAATTCCACTTTTGGATTCCCATTCCAGATGAATAAGTGGGTAATTTGTGATGTTTTCTGATTATGGAACTAGGACCAAGAGAAGACATGGAATGCCCATGGTTGTAACACTAATCACTTGCACCAATACTGATGTCATAACATATACTTTATGTTTTCTTTGGTTGAACTCTGCCAATTCACACTTGGAAATTTTTATTACACAGTTATACAATTGCATGTACAAAAACAATGTATGTGAGAATAGCTCCAGTGTTCTTGGGGAAGAGAGGAAATCTGAATACTTTCAACTGGACCTCAAACTGAAAATCACAGGAGAGCCTCCATTTTACATATCAAAACACAACAGCATGGGATTTTGTTCGTTTATATTTTTGGTTTTGTTTGTTGTTGGGGTTTGGGTGTTTTTTTAATTTGGTTGGGTTTTTTTTGAGTTTGCTTCTTTTTTATTTATATGATGGAAGAGTGTAGAAATCAGCTACTGCCAGTTAGTGACCCTAAAATTTGCAGCAATTTCTTCCTCCTCCTGAGGTACTAAGTTTCACTCTCATACAAACTCCAAGCTCTGTCAAAGCCAGCACTCCTGAGCACAAACCTCCCACATGGCATCTTACTGCACCTCCCTGGTCCTGAAATATCACTCCCTTTGTATTGACTTTAGTGCTTTTGATTTCTGTGCAGGTGAAAATATTAATGTGTGGAAAATATTAATATAGTGCTACAGGGGAGAGAAAGGGAGGGAATTCACTAACAAGCCTTATTTAAAAACAGGGGAGCACAGACATGTATAATGAGCAAAGCACTTTCCTCCAGTACCTGGGAGATACCCCTTTTGAGTTATAATAATACAAAGGGAATGTAGGGAAGATCCCATGGCTCCTGTAAATAGCAAAGCCTGACTAGATGCCCTTCCAGGGATGTGTTTGAGATTGCTCCCCACCACAGAGAGATGGCTCAAGCTCTTTATTAGTACCAGTATTAACATTAATAAGTAATATTATTAATATTAATAATTAATGAGCATCATTACGACTTTTTTTTGTTGTTTGCCCTAGGAAGGGGAGTGGGGCTCCTGTCTGAGCAGAGCCTAGTGGGTCCCAGCATCCCCAGAGGATGGTCTACCTTGAAACAGGGCAAAAAAAAAATTAGCTGCACCAGAGAAGGTGGGTGAAGAAAGCAAAAAAGCATTAAATGCTAAGTTATCAATTACCTCTGAGGATGCAAAGTAACAATGCTAACCCAGTTACAGCAAAGTAAAATGGGCACCACTTCTCAGAAAAGTATAAAAAAAATTAACCACCTTCTTCACAGCTGGGAATCATTGTTATTTTTTTTATTTCACGCATAGGCTCTATTAACCCTCCCCAGCTGTTGCCATATTGTTTCCCTAGCTGAATTCTATGAGTGCCTAAAAGGCTCTTTGAAGTATGAGGGTAGTGATGTGTACAGCACTGTGTCATCACATGTAGTCCCAGAGTCAGAAGGGTTGAGATTGGCTCAGTGGCAAGAGGCTACTACTTATTACACCCTTCTGTGTACTCATTGTTTCAAACCTTTTTATATTCCATTTACATCACAGAAATTCCTTGGCCGATTCCAGTGACAAGAGTTGTACTGAACTCTCCCCTCCCCACCTTGTCTAATCTTATAGAATAAAATAGAAGGTTGGGTTTTTTTGCAGCACTGTGTTTTAAACTCATCCATACCACATTTAATTTTCCTTACTGTTACTGCTTTGAAGGAACATTTTAAAAACCTCAGCTACCATTGAAGTAGTTTAAATAGACACCTAAACCTGAAAAACATCAGCAATAACCAAATGCTGCAAATTATATGTAATTTATGGTGGAGATAATTTGGCATATCTAATCAGAATACCCATTTTCTCCTAGAGCATAAGAGTAGGACAAATTATACATGGAAAAGAGGAGGGAGAAGGAAGAAAATAAAGCTTTCCTAAGCACAAAAACTTGTCAGTGTCCTAACAGCAAGTAACAAGTAGCCTGTCTAGTATATCATACTTTATAAACCCATATCAGGGCTCTGGCTGTGCTCCTGACTTATGTCCTTACCCACTTTGTTACAACTTTGAAGAGAGACATTGATAGTGCCCAGAAGAAACGTATAGTGTCTGGATATTGACACCTCCAAACGGAAAGAACAACACAGGTAGGTCAAGGTAGTGTGGCAGCGCTGCAGTTCTCTCTGTCCTTGACTAACCCTGCTCTGGATATGGTGGAAAGATCACAGCAGAATATTACTTTGATCATGATTGTAGCAATGTTTCTGCTATTTAGTTTCACCCTTGATAAAATATATACTTTTTGACTCCCTGGGAGCCATTACAAGGCATCATCCTTGTAAATTACCTTACTCAAAATTTTAAGGAATACTGAAATAAGAATACTGGGTAAGATCCCACTGACTGCAGATTCTTTTATTTTTAGTCTTTTTAAAAGGTAATACTATTTTTTCTGAATGTTTTTTCCTTATTCAGATTATGAAAACTAATTCTTCCAAACCTCACAATAATTAATCTCTAAGTTTTATAACTACTCTGATTGGGTAATCTGGAAAAAAGTCTAGCCTTTTTCTACATACTTCTTCAAATCTTGTATATTGTTCTACTTTTGCTTGCTGACCTGCTTTTAAAAGCAAATGGTATTTCTACAAACTCTGCAGTAACACCTGAACTCCTCATCACTACACTAATTTGGAATTATAGTATTTGCTGAACTTTACCTATATCACTTTCCAGCAGGTTCCCAAGGAGGGGTTTTTTTGAATCTGGTTCTTTGATCAGATTCAAAGATGCACTGTCGAACTGCTCCATTACAAAGGGATTTCTCACCAAATTCTTTCGTGGAGCTTCAATAGTGTGAGGTGCTGCTTTTCAATCTGCTGGTTTTTGATTGGGCCTTTTTGGTGCTTTGGCAGTCACAAAAAGTCTGACTGGCATCAGAGGAAAACACAGCTCCAGACCAAACTGTTGTGGCTTCCTTTCAAAGGCAGACAGTGTCAAGAACAAAGAATCTCCAATGTTCTCAATAAACAGACATTTCACCAGGGAAAAAACCAATCTTCAGCACTTTTGAGGAATGACATTTCTGTATTTATGCACTAAGACTTCAAAATTCAGGATAAAGTTTTTCTTCCTAAAAATACCATGGTGTTGAAACACATTTGTTCTGAATCTATATATTCTGAGGTAGATGGGTGAAAATGATTATACAGCGTAAGAGCTGCATGAAACAAATACTTAGTAACAAATGGACTTTTGGTTTATAACATTATATAATGTAATCTCTGATAATGCAGCTTCAAATACTCCCTGAACAGACTATAAAGTCTTAATTTTTAATACACAATTCAGAAACTACAACCATTACTATGTAAACCATTCTTCTATCGAAATGCAGGGGTGTGTATTAAACTTCAAAAAAACAGCTGAGTAAACTATTTCTGGATCTTCTCTATATTCTGTGTATTGATCTCAAACATTCAAGCAGCATTTGTTCTTTGAGAGTGGGAAGGAAAGGAGTCCTGGGAGTAGAGAAAATACACAAGATGCTTTGGTGCACATGCACATACTCATGAATTTCAAGTTCCCTCCAAATTTAAAAAAATAATAATCCAGCTACAAATCAGCCTCCTACTCCACAGCAGAGAAGGCATTCCAAAGAGCTTCTATCTACTCTTTCCCTACTGGTATTTAAAATTTTAATCAAACAGTAATTAAAGATCAACAAACAGCTTTTCCATACTTAATCTTAAATTTCAGCTAAAACTATACATTAGAGGCACAGCAACACATAGTTGTTTCATATGCTGAGGGTAGGAGAAATCATACAATTTTTTTTGTGCAAAATACTAAAAAGCATATCTGCTGAGCAGTTGCATCTTAAATTACTATTTCTGATTGCAAGAAAGAAAACCAGAAAGCAATACTTTTTCAATAGAAAGCTTCTCTCTGAGAGCTCTCTGTTAACTAGGTAATATTAGGTATCTATAACATTACATAAAGGAGTGGTGTCCATTTTGCTTTTCTAAAGTTGCTAGCCTTCAGAACAAAAAGTTTGCTAAGATAAAATCTCTTTTTCCCATCCTGGACTTTGTTACTTTAGCATTTGAGCACACCAAGAAAACATAAAAAGAGAAAGGAAATAGAAGAAAGAGAAAGAAACACTTAAATATTTACTAGCCATTTTTCTTACATGTTTTTTGAGCTGTATTAAAATAATCCATATATATTTCTCAGCTCAATTAATTACAAATAACTTATCTGCAGAATCGAGTAAACCTGTCAGTTGTGCAAGTTTATTTTTCCATGTGCTATCTTGAGATAAGCAGGTCTGTAACATTATATTTCCACTGACATAATTGTGCATGAATTCTGATGTGATTTAGTATTACATGGTGCAAAAGGTGACACATTTTCTTTAATATAACCCATTAGAAAAGGAAAAAAAATGCCAGTGTATGAAATCTGAGGAGTTTGAAAAACTCTGGGACTTTGGGGTCAACTCAGTGGAAAAGTAACTTGCTCAACTACCACAGGCACTAAGCACTGTGACAAGCAAACTTAATACCTCGGAGTAGTTACCTAGACAATCAATAAAAACAGTGCACTATCAGACAGCTAAAGCTGTACGTTAACCTGTCATATTACTTCACCTGCTCCCAAACCAGTCAAACATGCATTTGATGATCATGAAAATAACCCAGATACCTCCCCATTTCTTAAGTCACACTGAATACTGTCAGAGTGCTAAAACAACCTCTTACTGCTTTTCCATATGCCATAAATTCTAATTTTCAAGTTTATCTAAACTGTACACCAAAGATTACATTCAAAGAACTACTGAGACAGCAAAGCCATCTGCTCTGAAACTAATGGATGAGAGATTTAAGGTAAACTCTACATATTCCTAATTGGATGCTAAATCCATGCCTGTTACCACAGCACACCTGACCTGGGCCTTTGTGGCCTCTCCCTGCCTCCTTGTATTCTCCTGACATAGGTCCCAGCATCCTTCCTCACAAGGACTTCCCACCCAAGGACTGTCCATCCCTGCTCCCTAAGTCGCATGTGTGCAACTTTTTCTGCCTGTTCCAGCTCTAGCTCCTGCAGCCTCCTCAAGTCAGAGCTGGTCCCATAGAGCTCATGGGTGGGCATCTGTAGTCTTGGCATGCAACTCAACACAAAAGTCAGTAAATCTACACAAAACCCACTGTTCTATTAGGGACTTGGTTCCAGTGCTTGACTTAGGAGTGCAGCCAGGAGCAGCCTGGACAAGCTCCCTACCTTTGGAGCTTTTTTAGTAGTTATCACTAAATGCAGAATGAAAAGGGAGCAGAGCAAAGCAGTTGTATGCAGTATTTGTCCACAGGCTTTATTTATGACAAATTTACCTCTTAATCTGCCAGCAGATGACAGCTGAGTAGAGGCAGGCTCTGCTCTCTACCATGCCATCATGCGTTCTGGATGCTGCTGAACACCAATTTTTTAACACTGCTTTAGGAGGAGCTTTGTACTTAAACTCTTTGGGGCAGGGGTGCCTCTTTCATTTTGTCAGGATTGTATTTTCCCTCGATGATCTGTCCAGCAACTTCACCAGTGACCCACACATCAACATAAAATAAACAGTGTAAAATTTTCTACACACTGCAAACAAAATACATGCATATTGTTTGCAAAAGCTTGCAGTTTATTTTCCCATATTCCTGTATTTTCTCCATAAAGCACAGAAAAGTCTGATCAACTACCTTGGCAAATTTTTGTAGTTGATATTGCAAGTTTTCTTACAAGCATATCAGTGAAGTGGAAGTCAAACACCTAGCTACAGATTATCAGCTGTGCTGTGCTGCAAGCCTCAGCATCAAACCTCAGATGAAAACCCAGACCACAATGCACCATCCATATTGCTGAGGCAGCTACATTGCTGATCATCCTCTTCTCTCACAGTATCATCTCTGCCACCCCTTCATTCTCATTCAGATACACTGTGTCAACTACATGCTGTCAATGAGGACTTTGGTCCATGTAGCACTTACGTTAGCATATTTCAACCATCACTTTTCTTCTACAAGTTGTTTCTTACTGTATTAGTAAGTGTAACCAGGTCTTGGTAGTGGGGGTTGCTACCGGTGGCTTCTGTGAGATGCTGCTAGAAGCAATGACAGAGCCAATCCAAAATGACAGTAAATGCCTCTGTGATAACATATATAAGAAGGAAATAAAAAAAAGTTATTAGGTAGATGTAGTTGCAGAAAAGAGTGAAGTGAGAATATGTAAGAGGAACAACTATGCAGACACCAAGGTCAGTGAAGAAGGAGGGGGAGGAGGTGCTCCAGGCGCCAGAGCAGAGATTCCCCCACAGACCGTGGTGAAGACCTTGGGGAAGCAGGATGTCTTCCTGCAGCCCATGGAGGACCACAGGGGTGTAGAGATCCACCTGCAGCCCTTGGAGGATACCCACCCTGGAGTAGGTGGATGACCGAAAGTGGGAAACCCATGCTGGAGCAGGGTCCTGGTAGGAACCTGCAGACCCACGGAGAGAGGAGCCCACACTGGAGCAGACTTCCTGGTAGGATTTGTGACCCAGTGGGGGACCCACATTGTGACAGGCTATGCCTGAAGGACTGCACCTCGTGGAAGAATGACCCATATTGGAGCAGTTTGTAGAGAAATTATGCCCATGGGATGGACTCATGTTGGAAAAGTTGGAGAAGTTCATGGAGGACTGGCCCCTGGGAGAGTCCCTGTCGGGACAAGCAGAAGAACTCCTCTCCCAGAGCAGAGGTAGGAACAACATTGTGATGAACTGAACAGCCGTTCTATGTCTCCCTGCACCACTAGGGGGCAGGACACAGTTTGGGAAGGAGGGAGAGGTGGGTGCGAAGGTGTTTTAAGATTCATTTTACTTCTCTTTACTGCTCTGATTTTATTAGTAATAAATGCAGTTAATATCCCCAATTTGAGTCTGTTTTGCCTTTGATGGTAATCGTCTCTGTCCTTATATCAACTCATGAAACCTTTGTTATATTTTCTCTCCCCTGTCCAGTTGTGGAGGGGAGTGGCTTTTGTGTGTGCCTGGCATCCAGCCAAAGCCAAACCACTACATTTACCCATTACTGTCTCTGCTTCCTGTGGGACTTAGATGAAGACTTATTCTTTATTGGTCTACTCTTTGCTATAGAAAAAGTTCAAAAGGCATCTCTCCAAAACAGGTCTTTGGGGCTGTTCTTTGGAAGGTTAAAATAGGGAGCTGGGAATAAACCTGAAGAAACATTCAGGCAGCTGCCAAATACTCATGTATCAGTAACTACATGGCTTGCTTGGAGTTGCAAGTGGTTCGTGGCAGTGGTTTAAATGGAAATCAGATCTCACGATTCCATATGAAACCAGTTTAAAGAAATTCTGTTGGAGAATGAGGAATAGTCCGTTGTCAGCATTTTGAAGCCACATGAAGCTAAGGAGTAAACCAATCTGCACATGTAGGAAGGTTTCAAAGAAAATGCAGCAGTAAAGTGTTTTGGTTGTTTCCTTTAACACTCATCATTTCTCTCCCAAGTCACAGAGAAGACCATACAGATGTTTTTAACTACACCTTCAAGTCACTTTTTGAGGAGCTAGGTGAAAACAGCCCTTTTCTTTGCCTCAAAGGATTTAAATCTGCTTAGTTACATTAAGAAATAAAATTAAGGGTAGAGGGAAAATGTAGGGCAAAACTATGTCACATTCTTAAACATCTACCCTAAGTAAGACATATTCTTAATTTGATTAAATAATTCATTGAATTACATTTGGATTGCTTCATAAACGAGAAACATCCCCCATACTACTTGGTCACAGCTGAAAAACATCATGTACACGGATAAGTGTATTTCGTTCAACAGTTTATAAACCCATGGTCCCCCAGGGACTGTTTCTCAGATGCACACACCTCCTCAAGTGCAAACCTTCCGATATAAATATCAGATTCTGATCTCACTAATACTTATTTTACTTCAGTAATTTTGATAGTATTTCAGGACTGTACCAGGGCAAAGAAACCTGATTTCATTAAAATTAAACCTCTCACAGGCTGTCCAAATTACGTGTTTTCAAAGTACATTATACATTGATGACGAAACGCTTATGATGTCCTAGTACAGCGCAGGATGAAAACTGCTCTTTGTGGAAGTTGCTGTGCAAAGGCTCTGCATGATCCAAGGTATATCCAAGCAAAAGTAACTCCATGGCTGTGACTTGGGTGTGATTCAGTGATCAAAACCAGCATCAGCTGGTATTCTAGAGTATGGGCTGAAGCAGTCTACACCATCAATCTTCCTATGAAGTACAATTTTTATAAAAACTATACACCTCTTATATGAATAATAAACTGAGGTGAAACAAAACTGCACTGGGAAGTTTGACTACATTCACTCTCTATTCCTCAATATCATTTTTCCACCACCTATTTTATAGGAAATAACTGCCACTACAATAGATCACCATCTTCTCTTTCATGGAATATAAAAAATGTAGGCTACATCAGGGTTATCCCTCCTCCTCTTCATGATCTACTCTCAGTAAAAATACAGGGCATGCTCCTGAGACAGGTTACAAACGT
This sequence comes from Oxyruncus cristatus, assembly GCA_013399855.1. Classification (NCBI taxonomy): domain Eukaryota; kingdom Metazoa; phylum Chordata; class Aves; order Passeriformes; family Cotingidae; genus Oxyruncus; species Oxyruncus cristatus. The sequence continues at coordinate 176,996 of VXAY01006788.1, read as the reverse complement.
GTCTTGGCTTGAGAACAAAGTCAGTACCTCTCAACAGCAATGATTAAAAGCTTTAAAACATTTTAATTTGACTCAACTATCATTCATTACAAAAGCTTCTATTTATCTTGAAGTACAATAACATTGACTGAGAACTGCAAAGAATTTTTCAAAGAATGAAAGCCTAGAGAGAGAGTAGCCAAAGGTGCAAATGATCTGAATATTTTTTATTAGTAAAATATTGCTATTGTTAATAAAATGGCAAAATAAAATAGTGTTCATACTGTGCATCTTCCTCCACTTAAGTCTGCAATAGTAGCACTTACCACTGGCCTGGTTCTGTGGCATGCTGAGGGCTTCCCTCAAAATGGTGAGCTTAAACTCTTTTTTATTATCTGATATCTTCCCTGGAGCTTGTTCAAAGAATAAAGCTATGTGAAAAGCATATGTGAACTTCTGAAATGACAAACTAAAATCTGAGATACACAGATTACGTATACTGACCACTATGTTATTATAACATAACTGTATAACAATCCTTCTGATAGCTTTATTGACTTCAAGTAATTTAACTAATCCTTATTTGCTAAGATACTATATAAGCCAGTGTTTGGAAAGGAGCCAAAAGGAAAAAGAAGAAAGTGAGAGAAATCAGATTAAACTGTAAATCTGGGGTTGGCATAGGTTTAGCAAGCATTACAGAACATACAGAATGCAGAATGCAACACCTGGAAAAACTAGTATTAAGTAAAAGACAAATGCCTAAGCCCAACAAACTACATCTCTTTCAATTCCTAAATATTCTATCAGTGGCCACATGCCAAAGAAGCAATATTATGAAAAAAGTGTTCCACTGCTAAGCACCAGTCTGTAACTCATACAAGAAGCATACCTGCCATTTTAGTTTACTATTGATACTGCAAGTGAAGATGAAAGTAAGATACTCCAGTAAAAAAAACCCACATCCTCTGACCTTAAATTGACAGTCGTGCCTACCCTACCTTAGCAGAGGGTGAAAGAAGTTACTAAAATCCAGAACATTAGAATGAGACTAAGTAACATGGTAAGTGCAAATCTACCTTGTCAAACTCCTCTCAGTATTCCAAACCGTTATTAACAAAATGCATCACATTAACTAGTTAAATACATTTGAGCAGTCATCGTCCTTAGTTTATTACTTCTGTAAATCTGCAGTTCAGGGATGTTGAGCAATGCCTCTCCATCACACATAACCAACATTGTTGCATGCCCACGCTGACCTCTTCAAGTAGCTGGAGTCACCCTTTCACCGTGAGCGAGTCACTACTATCTAAGTCAGCTCTAAAGAAAGACACTTCTCATAATCCCACAACAATCTGCTAAGTGAAACATATGGACAGGTTTAGGTAAAGCCTGCAAGAATTCTTTACTAACTAGAAAACAGGTGCTCCTCTTCTGTGTAATGTCCCATTTATTGTTAAGTCCAAAGGTTACAGGACTAATAGCTGCCTCATGGTAGTCAGGGAGCGAAGACACTGGCCCAGGTCAAACAGCTGGGACATATTTTACATATTTGCATCATATGCTTCAGTTTCAATTAAAGTGAGGTTTGGCACATTTATTATTCTTGTAACTTTCTTCACATAAGAAGACCCATTTCCCTGAGTCTTCTATTATGGCATATGAAAAAAACCAAGAGAAATAATAAAAGCCAGAGGCCATTATCAGCTGGTGCATTTGTTTTCTCACGAAACTTCATTTTGCATATAGCTTTAAGAAAATGTATACATGAACTAAAATAACAAAAAAGTGCACCCTTCCATTTAGCCAAAAATACGTAACAGGAAGAGCAGTATGAGAGTGTGTCTAGTGCACCAGAATGGAAAAACCAGTCTACTAGCTTTGAATGACAAACAATTCAATCCTAACCATGTGCTTATAATTTGCAACCCTAGTGCAAAATAATGCACACTCCTAACATACTGAATATATGTGGTAGTCCACATATGCTTACTTTAAAAAGTGCAAGTTTTTTTCCCATTCAAACAGCATATTCAATCTTGAGAGCTCAAAACATTTGCAATAACGAAGACAGCTTTGAATTTATAAAAATCAACCTTAACACCTTCTGTATAGAAAGACAGCTCTTAAATATTCAATAAAAGGGCTCACTGAACACACACGGTAATGTCAGTACTCACTTTTATTCAACCTTGGTAACTAGATCTAGAAGAATGTTTGAACTCTAGTGTCAATTTGAAAAAGCTGAATATTAGATCACAACACTGAAACCTAGAGTGATATTTCTAATTAGGTATGTTTTGCCTGGCGTTTGCTAATCACCAGAGAATTGGGGGGAGGGAGGGCTGACCCCCACCCTCACCTTCCCCTTTAAAGGAGTTTGTTTAGCAATTTCCAAAACCCACTAAGCAGTAACTGCATAGGCTGGCTTAAACTACAAGCATTCAAGCACTGTTCTTTCTGAACTAATCACAGTGATTAAAATATACAGGAACACACTAACTACTATATGATACATTTGCATCAGTTCTAATAATAAGGCAGAAAGAAACAGTAGAAAATGGCCTCAAATGGATGGCAGATCAGTGTTTATCTGAAAACAAATGATGATTCAAAGCCAGAATGTTGAGATAAAATACAAGCTCTTCACAGCTACATGATGGACCCCTGCAATAAATCATGTATTTTATTGCCAGAAGTGGATGCTCATATAATTTAGTGTTAAAAACCGTCACATATGTGTTTTGTAAAAGAAGGTTTTGTTATTACAAGGTTTGCTTATTCTGAAATTATATAGCTAACAATTTAAGTGGCATATAGAAGAATTTCACATAATAGCTTTCTGTCAATTTTAAAATGTTTGACCTGGCAATGGAACAAGGAAAATAATCTTTTTTAAAATCATTTCTCACATTTTAGGTGTTAGGTAACAGAAAAATAATCATTCAGGATATTAACTAATCATTGTGAATTTTCTGACATTTCAAATGCTGCTGCCAGCATATGAATTCTTATATTCTTCATATAAATGTATATCTCAGCCAGAAAAAAGGTCAAGAGCATAAATACACTGTTTTTCTCCTCTAAGAAAAAAAAAATTGCTTTACTACAAGAGAAGTGGGGGGAACATCTGTGAAGGTCAAAATAATCTGAATTCTAATAAAAAGTTGTTGTAAAACTATCTTTTTCTTTTCTTCCACAAATACCACTTTTCTGATAGGAAAATACCAGCAACAAAGGGCCTGCCTTCACTGCACTTGTCTCACCAGAAAGCCGTCCTGCCAGCGCTAGCCATTGCTTCAGTGGTGCAAGGTCATTCTAATTTCTTTTCTCTGTTTTTTCCCTCTCCCTGGGGGACAACCAATCCAAGCAGTCTGATAGCTGGGCAAAATGTGGAAATGAGCTGTTATTCACTGTGGTTGCAATCCTCAACCCAATCAGCAGTCTCTAAACTGAGCCACTTCCACTCAAATAGCTGAATGATCCGCCACAGCCTCCCACCTTGCAGGGCCACAATGCAAACTTCAAATCAAGTGGATGTCTAGGAGAATCGTGATTATTTAAATGTCATATGGAGTGCAAAAGATTTAAGCCATTCACCCACCAAGTTACTCTTTGAAAATTTTAGATGTCAATATCCCAACTTTAACCAGTGTGGAGGTGCTATTTCCACACCATTTTTCGCCTGAAGTGCAGCCCTATTTGTAATATTCAAGACAGGAGGAATTTTTGTCCTTCAGAAACAGTTGTTGCTGCAGTTATCTTCACAAGACCTATCAAGTTCCAGACATGCTGAATTATTTGTGTTCCTGGCAGAAAAAATATTTGACCCAGCTCTGGACTGGGGAAAAAAAAAAAGAAAAAAACAAAACAAAACAAAACAGGCAGGATTTATAGACCTCTATCCTTTCCTGCAACACACAGTAGCATTATTAGGATGATAAACAGATCTGTCCAATTTTCTGGACTAAAACACTTCAACTCCTTTTTTAACTGTCGGTTAAAACAGTGTCATGTCTAAATTCTCCCATCCCCAGATTCCCAAGTGCTAGGAAACATAATTACCTTGTCATCTCTGTCATCCTCTTCTTCCTCGTCCTCTAGCATGTCCTCCACTACCTGCAGACAGAAACAGTAGTAGTTGTCATGATTTAAAAAGGAAGAGTTTTGTTCTGTCAATTCTAAGCCTTTTGTAGATGAAAACTTTATTAACACTTGGAATAAATGCAGAGGGAAAATGTACAACCAGGAAAAAACACTTGATCTAGAGATTCAAATTTAGGAAAGCATTATAGCTTTAATTGACCTACATTAGGGAATTATATACTGAAAATCCTTCCTGCACAAAATGCTTGCTTGACAATTTAAGTATTTAAAAGGTAGTTCAAAATTCAGTATATGCTTGCTTTAATTAAAGGAATCCTTTGTCAGCTCCACTGGTGCCTACGCAGCACACACATATGCACACTTCAAATTTACTGTTACCTACATGAAAGTGCAACATTTTTAATAGAATTTACAGTATTCACCAAGAGATTTCTGAAGAATACAAAGCTGGGAATAAATGCATAGTAGCTTATCTCCTTATAATCTTCAACAATGATATATGCCGTATGCTCTATCAGCATTAGCACTGTGTTTCTTAATAGTAATTTTATACAATCTGTGCATTTAACTTCATGCACATTCACTGCTAGCTGCAGCTGCCACATATCTGCGTCTGTGTATTTCTCCATATAAAGTTTTTCAGTCTAGCACTGGGAAATATAAACATACTCATCCAATTCATTCTACAAATATTATAATTATTAATCACACCATGAGCATGAAATGAACCACTAAATCCAGTTCACAGAGATTAAATGACTTTCCAAAGATGGGCAGTGGCAGATTCAGACTTAAAACTCAAAAATCCCTCTCTCATGGCACTGTGATCAACGACCCTAGGAGGAAAATTCTCTGTTGGTGGAATGAAAAAAAGCTGTACCACCTTATAACCATAATGTGCCTCTTCAGACTCTAGTTATATCTAAGTATGCATTAGGATAAAAGAAGAGCCATAAAAAAGGTCATCAAAGATCCATCTAGCCCAGTGTCCTAGTATGAATGCAAAAATCGTATACTATGTATTACAAAATATGCATAAAGAGGAAAAGAGAAGGAAAAACACTGACATGAAACAATAATAACTTGACCTATTTTACACAATTTCTGCCATAGTTTACTATGTGATATAGGTGAAGCTTCAAACAATTTTAGTGTACTTGTCATTTAAGACAACACATTAAAATTATAATTTCATAATCGGCCCCCAAACACAGCTGTAAGGATATTCCCAAACCCATGTCCAAGAATTTAAGGGACTTTTACACTATCCAAGGGCCAAATTCAGGAAAGAGAAGAATGGAAAAATAGAAGTGTATGTATCGGTTTCCTGTCTCAGTTAGCTCAAACATCAGGAAGGTCACAGTCATTTTACGTGGGCCCATACAAAACATTAACAACGCACAGTTTGATGTAACACACACATCTAGTAGAGCACTGTGCATACAGGCAAGTCAACTGCACAGTTCAAAACACTTCCAGTTTCAGCTGCTCCTTGTTCTTTGAACTCTGTTCCAAAACACCTCTAACAACAGTACTTCGGAGAAGGAATGTCTAGTTCTGGCTATTGCCTGCTCTGTCCTGGAGTTTAGAATCAGAGATAAAACTAGAAACGCAAAGCAACCACAGAAAGCAAGAATGTCCAAAAGCACGAGGAGGAAGCATGACCCGAGCAATGAAGGAATTACTCTTGAATTCCTTCCTGCCCAGAACAACAATTTTAGCAGAAGGAGCCTGACTGATCAAACCTTCTGTAGCCTCTGACCTGATGCCAGCCAGGCAGGTGTACTTCTGAGTCCCCTCAGGCTGAAGAAGGAATCCAGGCTGTACTTTAGCCACTATCCATAAAGAAGTCTCTCTCCTCTTCTTTGCTGGCCTTTTAGGCCAGGTCTGCTCCATTGCTCAAACAAAGGGGATCAGAAACAGTGACAAGAGAGTTTTGGTCACAGGGAAATGTTGAGAGTACATTGCTGAAATGAATGTCAGCTCCTCAGTACACAATCTTACACATCCCATTTGGAGGTGTCTGAGAAGTCCTGTCTTCACTGACCTCCCTGTGAAAAAAAACGCATTTCCCATTTCCCATGCACCTGCATCACCTGCTGTCCCTTTCCTGGTATCTCACTGTCGTCTTCCCTGGCCTGTTCCAAGTCTTTGGGGAGCTGAGCCGAAAAACTGCATCACTGGGCTAACTGAGCTCTTCAAAAAAACGCATCTCAAACTTTTGATGCAGTGATCCAGTTTACTAAGCAGCTCCAGGAACACACCACTAGCCCCACCAAGAAAATGGCGAACTGAGAAGAGAGGACGAAAACAAACTGTTAAGGGCCGCAGCAAGATGGAAACCCTCTTAAATCAGTTTTGCCACATGCAAAAAAGCCACTTAACTACATCAGTAGTTGACTAAAGCCCAAGGTATAAAACAGATCTGTTGGCTCACATACTCCCTAACGCCTAGCAGTTGACTAAACTCACTACGTCTCTTACTTTTCAATGTTAATATTCCCTAGACACTTAAAGATCTCTTTTATGTACATCCAGAAATTCCTTGTCTTGAAAGGGTTGAATAGCCAAATGCCTATCTCACATTAGCATTTAAGTTAGCGATAAGACAATCAGTTGAATTGGAAATCTCTAAAATATTGCAAATGATGGCAGAGAAATCACTTGCATGACAATACCTACTCTAAATTATCTGGATAATACTACTTCAGACTCAGTTGTTTTTTTCTTCCACACCTACTGATCTCAAACTCCTTTACAAGGTTCTGTAGGATGGCAAAATGTTAACTGTTCAAAGGGCACAAAAAGTCCTTTGAAATTACATAAGTATCAGACTAAGCCCAGATTTCCAGCTCCTCCATTAATTTAATTCAAAAGCCACTACCAGTTTATTGTCTTGTTCTAGGTTAGTCACACCATCAATTATATTGAGATTTGGAGTACTGAATTGTTCGCAAAGGAAAATAGAATTCAGTTATTGTAGCAAAATAAAATAGAGTGAAAGTGCACCAATGCCCAAGATTTATAAATAATTTTTTAAAGTATATGAAACATATATAGCCCATGCTTTCACATGTCCTGAAATTCAAAAGGAAGAGTAGAAAGAGAAAAATGCAACACTCATGAACATACAGACAATACAGACACAGTAATACAATCCATTAAACCATCAAAACAAGTGTTTTCAGAAGTTTGTCACAAATTAAAACAAGGTAAGTAGCTTCTTCATAGCCTTATGATATAGGAAGAAACACCCTGAAGCCTTACAAAAGCCGTATACTGAGGTGCAGTCTACCTCTGCACAACAAGGCTCCTGAGAGGTAGAGTGGATCTGAACACAGATTTCACTTTACCATTACAGTAAGAACACAGTAGAAAAAAAACCCCCAATGAAATTTTTCCTGCCTTGATTCTGCTTCAATTCTATTCAAATAAAGTGCGCATGTGTCCCTCTGTTTTAAGGTAACACAGTAGTTATTTGGATGTCTGTGTGCAGCATTGTACCTGGAAGAGGTACAATGGAGGGAAGGAGGGAGAGGAGAGAGAAGGTGAAAAGAAAAAGCCTATGAAGATAAAACAAAATGTTAGATTTATTTGAATAAAAGTTCTACGGTAAAAATCTTAGATTGCCCTGAGAATATTCACTCTAAATTATGCCTTCTGATACCTTGCTTGAAATCAAGTAGTATTAATCAAACAAAGGAAGGGCACAGGGGAAATCAGAAAGATCTAATGCAACCAGTTAAAAGTGACATGACCTTCTGCAATATCACTTGTCACAGACTTATATGCCACATCCTGGCAGAAGGTCTTGAAAGAAACTGTTTTTGGGTACTGTCCCTTGAATGTAATACGAACACAGATGACATTTTAAAAAACACACATAGATGGCCTCAAATACGGCATGTAAGCTTCTTCATAGCCAAACAGTAACCAGATGATATTTAAATGTTGCAAAGTAAGATCCTTCCCCAGAAACAGCCCTGTTACAAGCTTATTAATCAGAAGCAGCGCGTAGTCTAATCCCTATATAATGCCATTATTCCCGATCCATTCCCACCTCTTTGAGAAACAGAGGCCAAAAATACTGTATGACTCATAATCCATAACAGATTGGAGGAGTCACAGCAGACACCTTACACTAGGTCCCCTGCAGGAAGCACAACCACCACATTTGCACACTGAAGAAAACCCTCTGTATCTGTGGGGTAGAAAGCAGTCTTCTGATGAAGCTGACATGAAATACAACTTTATTCTAAGGCATTTATTCTAAAGATCTACTGACTAACAAGATAGAATTTCTGAGAAAATAATGAATTTTGACTTCTAACCTCAACACCTGCAAAGCAGGGTTGGATTCTAGTTATTTACAAGTGTGATGAATCAAACCCCACAAATGTAGAGAACTTAGAAATATCTCCTGAATCTAAAGAATCAGTGGAAAAGTGACACACTGAAACTTAACACCATTTTTAATGAAAGGTCCTTCCCTCTTAGCACAAGCCCACTGTTTCTCACGCTAAGTGTGCCAACTACAAGTAACTCCATTGCCTTTGTTCTACATTTTTTGGCTGATCCAATAGAAACACCTGTATAGAAGATACTATGATGTCTTTACATGTTAATAATACCTGGAATCTGCTCGGCACTAGGATGTAAACTAAAAAAAAGAAAAGAAAAAAAAAAGAGGCACTACTTCTGCAGATAACCCTGATGACTGTTACCTTAATATTTTAACATGAAGCAATGTCCCCCCCATTAGAACTTCTCTAGATGTGCTTATATCTTACTTAATTTAAGATATATAGGTGGATTCAAATGAAAAACAATACACTTTTTATGCCACATATGTGACATAAAAATATCTACAGACATTTGTATTTTCATATGTAAGTATTAACATTCGTAAGAGAAAACAAAAGAGAGGACAAGATTTGTTTCCAAATGAAATGCATTTTAGATATGCAATGAATGTGTTCAGAATTGCATTGTTCAGGACTGTTTGGATTTAATGATAATTCGTATTGTCCTGACATAAAATTTACTATAAATTTGTGAGCCATGCAACTCCGTGTTTATGTGTCAATGTAATACAAAACTGTGCAATGTGTATGGATTAAGAAGGATGCATAAAACCACTCAGGCTCTCTCAGGTAATTTCCAGGTATTTTACATGGAAGCAAAGATACCCATTTTTCACAAGCCCACTACAGCAGCAGTTTTGTGCTCATTTTCACAACATGAAGTCTGCTTCTTTCATGGAATTGCCAAGGAGAAACTTTACAGGATATATATCCTAATTCAAATACCCACCTTTTTATATTATACTTAAAAGGAAAATAAAAATCAAATTAACAGATTCTTTTTTAAGAGTGAAGTATATTTGGAACACATTTGATCCTGATTTATAACATTACAGTTTGGCTTTGGGGTACTCATCTGCAGTAATCATCAAAATAACTGAACCACTAGATGTAATAACAATAAGTGCGATAAGCTTGCCAGTAAGGTTGAATATATTGCAGTACAGATGACAGCAGACAAAAAAGAAAAGCATTAGTACTTTACTGCTAAAATACTTCCTCATTTTACGTAGGCACTCAAATACAATTATTTTCTCTTACAGAATGTATTTTGTTAGTTTATTCTGGGAGACACTCATATTGCGGTTTAGTCTGATTATTAACAGGAAATGAGACTTTAATACAGCAGCCTTTTGATGCATGCTACTGATTACATGGAATTCTGTAATGTCAATAACAGAATTTTTATTTACAGTATAATACATTTCTAGGGAACATGCATCAGCAGTAAATACAGATATTTATACAAGAACATGTAACCTTTTTTCTGTTGTCAGCTTTATATCTCCTCAATATTCAGTGTCCAATGTAGTTAAGAGTAACTAATTTTTACCATTATATGCACAAGTAGTATCTTTTCCTCTGTATTTCTTTCAATATTTGGTTCTCATTATTTTAGCTTTTTCTTGTATTTACACAACGCACTGTGAACTGAATATTAAGTCTTTATTTGAAGTATGTCTCCATCTAAAGGCTTTGACATGTACTGTACACTTGAAATTTCAGATCTATCATAAGGCTTAATTTTTAGTTCAGTAAGATTATTATGCAGGAATATTAAAAAAATAACACCTCCACAAAATTTTGTGAGCTGGAATTCTTGGGCAAAACCTCATGATAAACTATGTTATAAACAACACAATGGCTCATTATAGGTTTTCACTGCTATTATTGCTCCTCTTCCAATAGTTTTCAGATTCTAGTAGGACCAGATACACTTCTCTTATAAATCAGTATTTATCCAAGTTATTTTAACTTTGTGGGTGTGATCCAGTCTATTATACTCCAATTTGAAGCTGTCAAGCTTTCTGGTGGAGAAAATGTATGTTACCATATTTTAGGTGAAAATTTATGTAATACACATATTATTGTCATTTCACTTGGGTTTTTTCCCCCCAGCTATTTACTAATTTCTGTAAATAGAATACAATCCAAAATTCCATAAGTCTTGGCTGCACTAAAATGTGCTAAAGTAAAAGAAAACCAAACTAAAAATTAATAAAAACCATGACTACGATTTTTATGACTATGAAGTCATTTTTACTACTATGGGAATTTTTACTAGAAAAATTCCCATATGACTGATGGAACTTCTACTAGAAACTAAAGTGATATTATGTTATATAATATTCACTATTTATAATAACCACTCCACCTGTCTAGTGAGCCTTGTTGCCATGTAAATCTTGATGCAAAAGAGAAAAAAAAAATCATTAAAACAATCTCATACAAAAAAGATGCCTGCTCTGTGCAGTTGACTTCAATTTTATTTTAGATGCCAGCAATATTGAAGGACTATGCGAAAAAAAAAAGGCAAAATTTAAATCAAAAAAACAATTGGCTCATGACAGAAAAAAATCCTTATTTTTTTAAATGCTGGACATATTTCGGGTGAGGTTTTGGTTTTGGCATTTTGTCTTCAGGAGATCAAAACAAGCCAATATGTTTCAATTCTGTAGTGCATTTGGGTTCTCTAACTGTGACTGGGATGAGAACAGACACAAAAAGTTTTGCCAAGCAGTTACTACATACTCTGATACTGTATGTAAACCTCTGACAAAGGGATTATGATCGCAGTATGGACAGACTCTTTTAACTTAGTCCAGACAGTCACCTGCAGCAACACGTTCAATTATGGTGCAGGAGAGAAATGCCTACTGCCCAACACATATCTTTACATAGTGTACTGTATGACTGTTAAATCAGTGCACAATGCATTTAAAATATTTATAGTACCAACATTTAGTTAAATAACCTTTATGTAAGATTTATGTTGTTTTGTTCAATTCTCATTTAATGGCAAATTATGAAGACTGTGTTTCATAAAGATAATTCTCCATTTAAATTCAGCAGTCCACCAAATATTAAAATTATCTAGAGCAAATTTGTCCAGCTTCAGTGATTATTTGCACTCATAAAAATTAGACTTGATTAATAAAATTTAAATGCTTGATTAAGCCGACATTTTCACATTTCTTTTCCGATATATTAAAAAAACCCCAACCCTGTCCCTTAGTGGGGCACTTAAGTATATTTTTATTTCCCAACTGTATGAATCATATAGAAAGAACAAACAGCTGCATGAAGACAACAATGATTCTCAGCAGACTACTTAATATTCAGACACAGGTTGCCAGTGGTCTTTGTTCTTCAACAGCATATAGACACATGATGACCTGTTTGCCAAAGGCTTCTAACTTATTTTATTATGATAACAAATGGAGACAAAGTTTGTGATTAGCTAGCGACTAGAAAATGTAAGGTAAAATCTGTTATGCATAACATTGAAAATAATTTTATAGAAACAATTGTACTTTCCCTACCTTTTCTGTACTTTTCCTTTACGTTCACACACATTATTCTGTGGCTAACTCAGTGCTCTCCCACCAGCTGTTATGTTTTGGGGGTTTTGTGGCTGCTGCTATTGTTATCAGACTGGAGGCAAAACTTCTCATGAAAGTATAGTCAGAAAGAAGTCAAGATGTAGTTTCCAACCTGACAATATCCTTTTGTATTATCTTGTGCAAATGACATATTCTGGACACTGTCTAGCTAGAATACAGGCACAATGATTTTTTTTTTTTTTGGCCATAAACTCATAGCAAGAATTTAGTCCTCACTTAGAAATCACTACAGACTACCTGGCAGAAGAGAACTTCTGGACTTGAAGCTCAAAACCCCGAGTACCACACAGGCAAGGGTTCTAAAGCACTTGGTGTTTGTCCTGTATTTATCTGCAGATGAAACTCTTTGAATATAAGAACCGTAAGGACTCAGTCTTTAAGTAATTTGAAGAAACAAAAAATAAAGTTACTGATTTGTTTATTTACTTGGTAACTTAGTTTTCAATTTCTATGAAAACAGTTTGTTAAAGTCAGGCACTTTCCTGGTGGGCTTACTTTCTGCATTGAATGTACATTGAATGGCACTCTTCTGCCCCAAATAGGAGCAGCAATAAATCTACCAAAAGCTCTGGCAGGCACTCAGAAAAGGTGTCCTAGGTGCAAGTGAGCTGGGGTTGTACGACCAACTCAAGCTCACTGTGCTTACCACCTTTTTTGAATGAAGGAAGAATCCAGTGAGATGGATATATTCATAAGCATAATTTTTCCCATTCCGTCTTTTGTTTTTCCTTATTTGGCAATATCCAGAAGACACAAAAAGACCTGAGTATACATATCACATTGGAGGACTACACAGAGAAAAGTACCCAGAGGACTACACATTGGAAAGAGAAAACTGGTTAAAATCTCAAACGAAAAGCTGTCCTTAGCAAAATTATTTTTCTTCTAGTCTCAAAATTTTATCCTGAACATATCCAGTTCTAACTTCTAATAGAAAGATATACATATAAGTCATCAAAGCCTGTGTAGCCAAAAACCTACAATGAAATTAAAAGACCTTCTTTCATTTTATATAATTCTTACAAGATAAATAATATATATATATAATTGATTATACAAATTCATAAAAAATTGTGTATGGCACATTAACTCCCAGCTGTTCAGTGTCATTTTCTATGCAATGACATGTGCATCTCAAAACTTAAGAGGAAATTACCTATTTAATATTTCTTTAAAGGCTCTAAGTATTAACTGTCAATGCAGGATGTGAAACGATTAAATTTCTCCACAGGGGTATATATGGTAGAAGAACATTCACAGGTAACTCCAGGGATGTGCCTTGTTCTTCTATTACATTTTTAATTGCTTGAAAAATAATAGACCAAAAGGAGAGAAAGATTAGTATCTCCAGTCAGAGAATATCTGAGTGGCAGAGGTTGGCAGGGACATCCTGTCCTACCCACTCAAGCAGAGCATCGTCAAGCCCAACCTCAACAAAGGTCACTTCTGAGCAGGTTACCCAACCCCATATCCTTAAAGGTCTTGAACAGCTTCAGGAATAAAGGCTCTACAACCTCAGAGGGCAACGTGGTCCTGGCTGTGACCACACTCACGGCGAAAGTGCTTTCTTTTGCTCAGATGGAATTTCACGTGTTTTGGCTTGTGGCCATTGATACTGTCCTGTCACTGAGCACCTCTGAGAAAAGCCTGTCTCTCTCTGAGTCTGTCTCTCAGAGTTGGGTTTTTTCCTCTCCCTGCTGTCAGTAAAAGCTTTGCAAGTGGTTGTTGTCCTCCCATATCTGTCCAGTCCTTTTCCAGCCCTTCCTCCTCAATGGCAGTATGGAGGAGATGATCTGCAGTCCCTGTCTGTTACCCATCTGGTCATGGAAGAACAAGAATTTGCAGTGTTATCAGAGGAGATCCAGTGTGCCTGTTACAGCTGTTAAGCATTATAGCCCAAAACCTGAGAGACTGTTGCAGTTTGTCCTAATTGTAGTACCCAGGCCTGCATACACAGGGTAAAAACGATCCACAGCCATGAAGAGCTGGAGAGTGGGAACATTCTGAGGGATTAGCTGACTACTCCTTTCGTTAGGCAGCTCCAGCAGGCAGCCAGAACATACAAAACACAGCCTGAAGTAGCAATGCAGGAGTAAAGAAAAAAAAAGATTCTTTTTTCCCCCATTAATTTCATCCAGTTCTGACTGTGAATTTTGCTCAGAAACAGAAAAAGACTCCAGATACCAGACAGCAGCACTGGTGTTTTCTTCAAGCTACAAAGGTGAGGGAGTTTTTTCGTACAAGATATCTGAAATCATCAAAATATGAAGCAGATTCTTAAAAATACTGAAAATAAGCTTTAAACCCCGTCATATTTTCCATTAGTTTGCAGTCTGTCACCATGTCATGCTCTGTACCCTGCACCTTCCATAGTAAAGAGGTGGCAATGTGTAGGGGTAGTACTACCATGCTGCTCCCCACCACACAGATCCAGAGCAGATGACAAGAAGCAGCAGGCAGTGGGGACAGAAACATGGCAATGCTTGATAATTCTCCCATAGAAGATGTGAAAAAGATGATAGAAAAAAAGCAGGGAAAGAAAATAACACCAAACAAGTAGGATTCACTCACTTCTAGTCTTGTGTGTTTAGGTGATCATGGTTTAAAAGGGGAACAGCAGTTGTGCTAAAAATAAATTATTTTGTGAGGTCAGATATTCAGGAGTATGATTATAAGGAAGAGCAAGGATCCTTGGAGTAAGCAGCTGGGTATACTTCAGGCAAAAATGCAAAATTCAGAGGAAGGCATTAGGAATTCCATTCTAGTGATACTTTTCCCTCACTTAATACTGGCAGGAAATATTTACAATCTGATTTTTTACACCTGCCATGTGACTTAATGCCAGAAGCTCATTGTTTTAGTTCAGTTCTGAATTCTCACAGATTCATTTAGAGAACCATCCATTAAATCTATATCTATCTACAGTTGCTTACACCAACGTTTAATTCAAGAGTTCCTATGTCATGAAAGCATATCCTTCAGAAACACAACTCATCTTGATCTAAATGTATGAAAGATAGGGAATCCAATACTTCTTTTGGAAGTTGGTGTCAGTGTTGGAGGACTAAAACCACAATGATCATCAATCCTACAAAGAGTCCACCTGAATCCATGAAGGCAATAATGCCTAATATGCTATTTCACCTCTCTGTTGGGCATTCCAATACACTTATCTCCTACTAGTAAATACACTTGGGACTCTCCCTTGCCCCAATCTCAGTACATCTTGAATTCAAGAAAGGACTCGCACATATAACTTACTAGGAGTCAATAACAAAATAATCATACTTGCACTCAAACAGGAAGCACAGGCTCATTCTATGACAGTGACCCACGTCCTTGTTTAGCACGTAAGTTATTCCACAAGGAAACAAGTTCCAAACTGCTTCATAAAAACTGATGCCCAAGAGGAGATAGCAAATGATACCTTGTCTATAGAGATAGGCAAACAAGGATGAGTTAAAGCTGGTCTATCTGCCATATCCAGACAGAAACTCTGATAACTAATCATTGACCTGCAGAAGAGTGTGGTCCCTAGAGCCCAAACTGAAGTGACAATTGACAATTGTTTTCTCATGGGATATTGGAATGGAAACCAACTTTTCCAAACTACTTTTCATGGTCCCAAAGTTAAGTATGTTCCATAGACATTAAAAAAGTACAAAGTACACACAATTTTTAACTATGCTTGTCTAATGTTAATTTAGTAAGTGAAGTTCACAAATACATTTATCTTTATAATTAGCTTTAGGATTTCAAAGTAACTTCTAGAGACAGATGATATTTCTAAAGTAGTCAATGATTTCACTCAGGCTCACAAGGAATCTCTGGAGATTTGGGAACAGAAGCCAGATCATGTGAATGCTGAAGCACCCTCTAACCACTAGGAAACACTATAATTAATTTAGTTAATATTTACACTCTGCATAGGAAAAAACCCCAGAAATATTTAAATTACCTTTATTCTAATGATACTGTGATAATGACCTGAGCTAAGGACTCATGATATTACTGAAGACTCGTGAGTTAATTAGAAAGGCATCCAATAAGTCTGCGGAAGACTTCATAAAAGCCAGATGCTCAACACGAGGA
This sequence comes from Oxyruncus cristatus, assembly GCA_013399855.1. Lineage (NCBI taxonomy): Eukaryota > Metazoa > Chordata > Aves > Passeriformes > Cotingidae > Oxyruncus > Oxyruncus cristatus. Next base: position 160,831 of record VXAY01006788.1, on the reverse strand, counting down.
TAACCAAACTCAAATCATTAAAACCGAGGTCCCAACTTACTTGTGGTAAACATAAAGAATAAACAGTCATTAATGGCACAGATATCAGAGATTTCGGATCAACATGGTTGCTTAATATATAGCTTGGTCAGAAGCACTCTCAGCAAGAGGAACATTTTGGGAGCATCATTTGGTGTTCTCAACAGAGAGTCCATCACTAGCTTCATTAGAAAAGTTACATAACCCAATTAATCTTCACAGGCAGGTGGTATTTCAGAGAGAAATTAGGTGTATTACAGCTCACACGTGAAATCCCTCATTTTTCATCTTGGTTACTAAAAAATCTTCAAGTTGAAAAGCCGTAAGTATTTCAGGCAACAGGAGACTTGCAGCTGTGTTTTAAATATTACATCTTTTAAATCTTGATCTTAGGCTTTTTTCCATACAGGTAACAACATTTGGGATTAGGGAATACCTCTATCAACCCCACCCTTAATTTCAGATGACCCTTGAAAGCACAACAGTCTCATTGATGTAAACAGGTAACAACAGTGCTGGAATCAGGGAAGTGTGGGTTCCTCTGGTCACTAATTATTGCATTTGATAGACATTAGGGCATCACTCAGGCTGGAAGGGATCTCCAATCCCCTGCTTAAAGCAGGCTCACCTATGAGGTCAGATCAGGTTCCTCAGAGCTATACCCAGCCAGGTCCTGAATACTTCCAACAGCTACTGCACTTTCCTGGGCTACCTCTTTTGCTCAACAATTCCTAAGGCAAAAAAGTTTGCTAGAAAAGTTGCATACATTCCAGTCTGAACCTGTCTTGTTTCAAATGATCCTCAAAAAGATGCAATATTTAAATTCTGTTTAAAAATCTTGCCCAGCTAAAAAAGGACATGTATGCCCTTGAAGTAGAGAAGACTTACTGTATCATGTTGCCTGTTATCTTTCCCTGATACGATCAAGAAGTAGTTCCATGCCAGCAGCAACAACAAAGCCAGCGGTATCATGTAGAGCTCAAAGTTCCAGACCACAAAAAGAAAAAGCTAGAAGACAGAACAGGAAAAAAAAGTAATTCAAATCAGCATTACATTAAACTCTTGTGCACAGTTAAAACCAATAAATTAAAACAATTCTAAAAAAACTCCACCTCTCCTCAGACAGGAAAGTTGCTCAACCACTTTGCTGACTTGACACTTACCTGCATGAAACAACTGCTACACTTCCCATTGCTTCCTACCTTAATTCTTGGAAAAGAAAAAATTATGTAGTATGATCTAAGAGGAATATTAATTGCTCCCTCATAAAATAATACTTTTGGGGACAAAAAAATGCAAAATAACACAAAAATAAGATTACATCCTCAGAAAGGTTAGTTATTTTCATGAATCACAGAACCATAGAATAACTTGGGTTGAAAGGGACCTTAAAGATCATCTAGATCCAAACTCCCTGACATAGGCAGGGACATCCTCCACTACACCAGGCTGATCAGGGCCTCATCCAACCCGGCCTTGAACAGTTCCAGGGATGGGACAACCACAGCTTCTCTGGGCAGCCTGTTCCAGTGTCTCACCACCTTACAGTAAAGAATTTCTTCCTAATAACTAATTTAAACTTACCCTCTTTCAGTTTAAAACCATTATCCCTTGTTCTATCACTACACACCCTTGTAAAATATCCCTCTCCATCTTTCTTGTAAGTCACAGGAATGTGATTAATTTAAAGAAGACCTCAACATGTCAGTGAATTTGGTTTTAGCTTTGAAACAATCCTGCAGCAGTGGAAAGTTGGCACAGGAGTGAATAAAGATTAATTTGCTGTTTAGAAGAAAGAATATAGTCATGGCATAGTAATGTCACAAAAACAAGCAGAAGTATCATAGAATCATAGAATAGAATCACAGAATCATAGAATCAGACGGGTTGGAAAGGACCTCTGAGATCATCAAGTCCAACCCT
>VXAY01006788.1:141279-158154 GCA_013399855.1 Oxyruncus cristatus | reverse complement strand
CCCCTCCAGCTTGGTGTCATCTGCAAATTTACTAATGGTGCACTCTATCCCTTCATCTAAATCATCAATAAATATATTAAACAGGTCCGGGCCCAACACTGATCCCTGGGGGACACCACTAGTGACCGGCCGCCAACTGGATGCAGCCCCGTTCACCAGCACTCTCTGGGCCCGGCCCTCCAGCCAATCTGAAAAAATCTTTTGCATGGAAAACTAGCAAAAAAAAAAATCACAGTAACAGCTACAATTGTACGACCATTTTAATGAAAGCACAGCAAAACTGAAATGACCACAGATTCATAAAAAATGGGATTAAAAAAAATGCTGAGAAGCCACTTAAGTCCACCCCTCCAAAAGCTTTAAGTTGTCACAGTGTTTTCCCAAAACAGCTCAAGTGCTCCATGACTGGGGGCTGCCAGAAGCCTGGTTGGGTTGTATCTCCCAGAAATGTGCACCTACATAACTTGGGCTGCTCGTCAGTATTGGGCCCAAATGGGGATCGCACACCAGGAGAAACCCATCTGCACTACCAGCTCCATACACCGCTCTCTAGATCCTGTCCTCTACTGATGCTACAAAATTAATAGTTTGCAGGAAAGAACTAAAAATAATTTCACTTGGATGGGGTCAAACTGAAACAATTTTTATCTCCAGTTTTCCCTATGAAGAAACTCCCCCTTACAGCTTAAAACCCAGCTATAGTCATTACTAAGGTTTGTTTTCTTCTCCTACAACAAAAAACCAAATGTAAGAGCAAATTACACTATGTACCACAGCTGGATAAACATCCTCAAATCTTAATAAGCCTTCTCCATCCAAATAGTTAGGCTTTTGAATATTTTTATTTTTAATACCTACTACAATGAAGGAGGGTGTAGTGCCACAAAACTTGCAAACCTAAAGCACTACCTTTTTTTTCAAATTAACTTGGGTTAAAATGGGGCTCATTTTTCCAAATCAGTCACAGGATGTATATAAAGCTGAGTAAGAATAAAATTGGGAGTTCAGTATTCTTCTGCTGGCTTTTTGTTTGGAGTCAAAACAAACAAAATGCTCTTATCAAATTCAAGCTGCCATAGAGAAGAAGAAAAAATCTATATCTTAGGTAATCTTCTCTCTCAAGACCAGCTAACTTACCTCAGCCCTGTACTTTCTACCACTGAGTGCTATGTATATTGAAGTCCTATGGAACTGCAAGACAAACATGATAAATACTGAAAAGAACTGAAAAAGCAATGTGTATGACTCACAAGAGTATATCGGCAGTTCTAACAATATTTCATTTGAAAGAAAAATGCCTTTTTTAGGTTGTTTAGTTTAAAAGGAAATCTGTTAGAACTGGTAATGAAAAAGCAAACGAGCTCATGGAATTCAAGAGCTCTTCTATGAGCTTGCTATCTACAGAAAAGTGGTAAATTTGATGTAGCCAACTTATAACAGATGTCATGTCTCAAAAGAAAAGCAAAAAATCGTTGTATGCTTTAACCCCAGAAATGCCCTGATTTAATGTATGCATGCTGAAGGGTGCTCTGGAAGCTAGCAAATAACACCAAGTATTAGAAAAGCAAATACTAGAGATTACCTGTTGATAAATGGTAATGCAGAGTATTTCTTAGGGTCCGAAACGAAGTTTGGTTAGAAAGATGGAAAGAAAATAAAGTACTATTCAATCCCTGTCCCCAGAGAGAAAAGAAGCTAAAAACTTACAGTCTCAGGAAATACGGAATCTGACAAGAGAATGAGGAACATGGTCATCATACACGCTGTACTCCAGAATATCAATGAATTCTCATCCAAGCAGTTCTCACTTGAAGTATCTAAGTGCCAAATGATCTTCAATAGTATTAATTCCTTATGGTACTATACTTTGAGGGCCAGTAAAAAACTATATTAAGATATTACCACTTTACAACTTGTATGGATACACCTTTCAAAAGTGTGGATATTACACCTGCCAGCTCCTGAAGATGACTTCCCTGACCTGCCACCTTAATTTCCATCTAGTCCAGCTGACTTTTTACTGATTCCTCTTTTTAGGCACCTGTCTCAGACAGGCACTAGCAAAACAGTGCAACACAAATGAGATGTGTGCTGTGTGAGACCAGCACAGTGATGGCACTGCAAACCAAATGGCCTCGCTATCCTTCCCAGACAAGAAATGCACTCATGAAATGCAAATGGAAGAAAACAAGTAGATTCCCAGTATCAGACAAAACTTTTAAGTAAACATGAACAACCCCAAAATCTGGTGCAGAACACCAAAAAAACGAGGGACTTAGTTCTTACACATAAAAGTCCTGAGAGCTGGGGTGAACGAGAAGAAGGGAAGTGGTATGTAGAAACCTTCATGTATGATGGAGAAGTAAACCTATGTATCCATCCCTTCAACAAGTATAGGCCAGAAACAAACAAAAACAAACCAACCAAACAAACCCCCAAAACAAGCAAAAAAACCAACCAACCAAAAAAAACCCCAAACCAGAAAAGCTAAGGAATAAGTACAAAAGGACAGTTCTGCAAGTTGCTCATGCCTATAAACCATCCAGTGGAACATGGACTGTATCTGGCATGATATCTTCTAAAGAAATAATGGCTCTAACTCTGCCTAAAAAAAGGATCCTCATCACTACTGAAGCAAGCTAACTATTTTAAGAGAGGAGTGGGAGTCTCAAAGGTTACAGTTTAATATAGCTGCCATTTCCTACACAGAAGAATATAAGACAGGACTTTTTCTTCTCCCCCGTGAGATCAAGATTTTCAGAGTCACAGGCATGAACTGGCCATTTACAACATCACATCAGTTGATACTCTTAGTGAGCGACACTTGCATTAAATGATCATTCAGGGAGACACATGACACTATCCCTGGTGTACAACACTTCAAAAAATAATTTAAGTTAGGATATTGAATATCCTATTCTTTTGAAAACTACAGTATATTTTAAAAGGAAATCTCATCCAAAATGATTAACGCTTCCTACTGTTCAGAAAAAAAGCCTGCCCTTTCAGACTAGCAGCTGTGAATCATTAGCTTTCCAGTGATGAGATGTGTTTGATGAGTATTTTTCTTTCTAATTAAGAGATGAGATTCTCTTTTTGACTATCTTCAGACTGAAGTGAAGAGAAAGATTTCTGCCTATGTGGAAAGGCCATATTCTACAGAACAATTATTTCAGATTTCTTTTTATCTACCTCCACCCAATCTCATTTCATTTTTAACAAAATCCTGTTTGCACCCACAGACTGCACAGCATTAACCCCTGTGTTTCCCAGTTCTTTTACTTTTTTCTTTTGTTTCTGTTTTGATTGCTAGCAGAGAAGAGCATGGGAAAAAAAAGAATTATTTCTCACAGGAGACACCACACCTATCCTCAGGTACAGGAGAGAGCAGAGGATGTGACACGGGAGGGCTGCAAGAACTCCTGTTTGAAAAGTTTCTCACAAAAGTAGAAATGCCTGACTTTGGTGGACCAGAGATTGGCAGTGGCAGCACCCAGAGCCATGAGCTGTAATGTGCTGGGCAGTGTGGCAAGACATAGACATCCCCACTGCCATCGTCTTACAGGGGGCACACCACTCATGCTGCAGTCTCCTCTTCCAGTTGTAGCTTTCTCTGATCATTTTCACAGAACATCCTTACAGCCTCATTTACATATTACCTCTATACTTGCCTTCACATTTGTGACCAATCTCTTGATTACCCTGGAAACACAAAGGTTGGCTGCACAGCATTTTGGCACAATCACAAACAGACGATGTCTGCAGCTCCAAATACTACACTTTAATATCAAGATCATCCAATTACCCTTTAAACTTAAAAGGACAATTGTATTACCTGAAGCTTTATCCCTTGGATGTATTCTCACAGGACTAGAAAGAATGAGAGATAACCCACATATCTTCATGGTACAGACTGTCTACTAAGTACTGCAGGTTTTAAGGACTTCAGTAAAATCTTGAGAGGTGTTTTATACTACAAAACCCTTGGAAACATTCTGTAGTATATACAAATAATAGTACTTTGTATTATACTTCGGAGAGACAGCAGCTTCTTCCATTACAAAAGTAGTCAGTTTCCTCTAGCAATCACAGCTCCTCTGATTTTGTGTGACACTTCTAATAAAACAAATTAAAAAGGAAGCATTTCTTTTAGCTATATCAGATCTCAAACACACTAGCATTAATATAAACACTTACAGGAATTCATTCCAAATACAGTGCCTTCATTCAGGTAAATCTGGAAGAAATATGCCTTTTAAACATACTCTAAAGCATCCTCCACAGTTTTTCTCATAAGTCTTGCATCTTCTGTTTCAATTACCTGACTGCCAGGAGAAGGTGGAGTCAGAAAGATTTGAGTCTCAAACACATTATCTGTTACTCCATTTTTCTGTACACAGGCAAAAGTCAAATTGAAAATAGCAAAAGCATTGAATGTGTAAAAAAAATACAGAAGAAAAATCATATAATTCCTACTAGCTTTATTTAGACAGATTTCCAGTTCAACCTTGGACTGGTATTGGTTATCTTTTTAAAATGCCTAAGGTCTTGGTAATCTGAAAAAAAAAATAATTAGTATTTTTTATGTTCTAAGGACTTTTCCTTTAACTCAGCAACAAACTTATGGGATTTCTTAATTTGCCCTCTCTTTGCTGGAATTATAAAAATCGAGTTCACTGCAATTTACACTTTTATTATCATTCTTTCTCTTTATTTCATGTAGAAAGAGAAAATGGATATACTTCCATGATAAGCAAAACAATATCTTAACAGAATAGATGAAGTATTAATTCAATACCAGCCCCAATGGGGCTTTTGATGTATTTTGATGTATTGAAAGACCTACAGTAGCACTCATTAGAGCACTTGGGTACCATATGTAGAAGAACACACACAAAAAAACCCCATTCTTACCAGGTAGGACATTTTTGGTCATGGTTTTTCCATGTTGATAATCTGTACAACAAACCCAAGGTTCTATTTCATCTCACTCCTTTCATCTGAACGTCATGTACCTGCACTTACTACAGAAACCATTCTGACATGATGTGCATCAACTCACCCAGTTTGTTTGTGAAACACACCTACAGCCAGAACAACCTTAATGATGATACTGTCTTCCAACCACATCTTAATGCATTAAGGTTGCCCCTCTAAGATTGTCAGCACCAACCAAATGTTCCAGTTAAAAGACTGAAAATTTTAATTTAATTTTTTACTTTTTTCTTTACAATGTTTAACAGATGTTTCATAACCATTTTCTAGAAGTACCTGAACTTTACTTTGATAATGCCAACAACTTCAAGAATGCAAATATCAGAGCATGAATGCAGTGCCACTTTAAACAGCACATGGATTAAGGATATAAAATTTGTATTGCTGTAACCAGTTGCTATTGTAATCAATGGCAAAAGTTGAGTGGAAATAAAAATGGAAATAAAAAACCCTCCAAAAATATTTATAAAATGTGGAATCTCTTGGGTCATTTATTTCCGTTTCCCTTACGAGTTTCTGAGCTGTCTAGTTAGTATCCAGGATAAAATTAGAAGGGCAAAATATGGTTCACTGAGGTAATTCCCATACATGCAGACTCTTGCCATTCACAGGGCTCTTAAAGATGGATTTGTTCTGTCAGACTGCTAAAATGCTGACAAACTAAGAGGAATTGACTGTATTTTTCCTATGAGCAATAACACCTGGCATCAAATGACAAATGACAAACTAGGATACATTACATCAAAGGCATGTCTGAGAATGGGGCTACCAGGTTCACTGAACCTCCATCCCATCTTAATACCATTTTTTTTGAGCAATACCTAACTGTCTACTGAACGACCCATGTCTTCGTGTAAGTGACATTACCCCAGAAGACTGTACTACAGTCTTGGTCTCCAACTAAAAAAGTACTTTTAATGCCTGTCCCCAGATTGATTTCTCAGAATCACAGAATGGGTAAGGTTTGAAGGGACCACAGTGGGTCATTTGGTCCAAACTCCCTGCTCAAGCAGGCTCATCCCTGAGCACATTGCACAGGATTGTGTCCAGATGGTTCTTGAATAACTCCAGTGGGAGAAAATCCAGAACCTCTTTGGGCAATCTGCTCCAGTACACGGTCACTCACACAGTAAAGAAGTTCCTCCTCATGTTCAGATGGAACTTACTGTGTGTCATTTTCTGCCTGTTGCCTCTTGTCCTATTGCTTGGCACTACAGAGAAGAGCCTGGATCCATTCTCTTGACACGCTCCCTTCGGGTACTTACAGACACTGATGAGGTCCCCTCTCAGTCATCTCTTCTCAAGGCTAAACAGGCCCAATTCTCTCAGTCTTTCCTTGTAAGAGAGACACTCCAGTCCCTTAATCATCTTTGCTGCCCTTTGCTGGACCTGCTCCAGCAGCTCCATGTCTCTCTTGTACTGAGGAGCCCAGAACTGGACACAGCACTCCAGATGTAGCTTCACTATTGCTGAGTAGAAGGTCAGGATCACCTTCCTTGACCTGCTGGCAACGCTCTTCCTAATGCTTCCCAGGATTCCATTGTCCTTCTTAGCCCCAGGGGCACACTGCTGGCTGATGGACAGCTTGTTGTTCACCAGGGCCCCCAAGTCCTCTTCTGCAGAGCTACTTTGGAGGTTATCCGTCAACCTATATTGGTGCATTCCTGCATTTGGCTTTGCTGAACTTCAGACAGTTCTTCTCTGCCCATCTCTCCAACTTTCTGAGGTCCCTCTGAAGGGCTGCACAGCACTCTCGGGTACTGATCACTCCTCCCAGCTTTGTGCCATCAGCAAATTTGCTGAGGAGCACTCTACTCCTTCATCGATGAAGAAGTTAAACAATAGTGGGCCCAGTATTTACCCTTGGGGGACACCACTTGTGACAGGCCTCCAAGTGGATCCTGTGGACTCTCTGGAATCTGCCTATCAATCAGTTCTCAATCCATTTCACTGTATGGTCATCCAGTCCTCACTTTCTGAATTTGTCTATGAGGAAATTGTGAGAGACAATGTCAAAAGCCTTACTGAAGTTGAGGTAGACAAAATTCTCTTCATCATCTTCATCTACAAGATGGTACTCCATGAGCTTTCCAATGATTGAGGTGAGGCTAACTGGACGGTATTTCCCTGGGTCCTCCTTCTTGCCCTCAAGACTAGGTAGACATTTGCTTTCTTCCAATCCTCAGGCAGCTCTCCTGATCACCACAGCCTTTCAAAGGTGATTGTGAGTGGCCTCGCTATGGTGTCTGCCAGCTCTCTCAGCACTCATGGGCCTGTGGATATCACGTTTGCCTAGATTCTGCTTTGGTTTAATATATAACACTTATAGTGACCTGTTCTTTTTAGCTCAGTTTTGCTGAGAAGGGTAGTCAGCAGCAGTAAGATTCCAGCCTGTTTGTAATTCTACATGTCCTATTTTACTCTGTTTTTTTTTTAAAATAGATTCGCTTTGGGCCTCTCCCCACTGAAGATACCTCTTCCCATTTTGGAATTCAATCTCATCCTTTCAATTTCAAAATTCCTTAACATTGGCTGTTTCAGAACCACACATGCCATTTCTGTTCGAGGTGTTATACTATGAAAGATATTTCTAAAAAGTACATTTCACACAATTATTTAAATTTTTTTTGCACACACAGATCTATGTCACGAATTTATATTTATGTTCTTTTTACACAAAAATTCGGAATGTGGCAGATTTCTCCTCTTACAATTTCACTGCTATGAGGGTGGGACTGTTGAAAGTGTAAATGTACATGTCAGTTTAGAAGAAAAATCCAAAGTGTTGACTCTGGGAGAAGTGCAAAATCACAACATGGATCATGCTAGATAACTGCAGTTATTTATGCATAATGGAATGGTGAGCTGAAGAGCTCTGTACAGTTTTAAACTGTGTTGTGCTGAAAAAGATCATATACAACCAGGGACCTACATATTCACATTTATCTTCATTTTGTAGGCATTTTGAAAAATTTAATTTCTTTAGATAATCCAAGAATAAAATTATGCTATTTCCCCTTTCCTTTCTTACAACTCGAGAGACTGATGGGCTTTGAACTTGCCTCCTGTTCCTCCCATATTCCTGAAGATTGTAAATTTTCCATCAAAAGTTATTAAACTGGGTATAGGGAAAAAATATTTGGTACCTTCTTCAGCTTAATTAGAATGGCTTCACTGTACATCCACTGTAGTCCAAGCAACATACTCAGTCCCCAGACATCTATATGGAAGTTGTTCCAAATGCTATGCTTTCTTCACATTCCATACTGCATCAGATTAACTTTTTTCTTAATCTGCTCTGACCCTTATCTTCCATCCACTTTGGCAGATGAAGGAAAACCACTTAACATTTTAAGAAAACACTATAAAAACTTTAATAGGGTAGAAATAGCCACCATTACCCAAATACTGGAAAATACAAGACTCACATATTTGCTATTTTGAATGTTAAGCAGACAACAGGAACTTTTTTTTTAAAGAAAAGTCACTTACTTTAAAAATGCTGAATGTGAACTACTTAAACCTGCCAAATGTTTAAACTGTGCTTATCTTCATCGATATGACAGAAAAACAAAACTATCTAAATAAAAGACCATTAGGATATTAGGAAGTGCAACCTTTGATAGAGTATGTCGTTTGGTTGTAGGAAAACAGACAGTACCACCTGTCAGAGTTAAAGGGACAGAAATAAAATTTAAATTGTAGTCAGGAAGTTATCTTCCACACATTCCAGGAGCCTCCTAGACTGCCTCCTCTCTGCTGTGCTGAGTTTCTAGCAAACATCAAGCAACCTAAAGTTCTCCACAAGAAAAAGGGCTGACGATCATGAAACGTCAGCCAGCCATTTACAGAATGCTTCATCTGCCTCTTCATCCTACTCGAGTGGTCTATAACAGACTCCCACCAGAATGTCCACCTTGTCAGCCTTCCCTCTGATTGTTATCCATCGGCACTCAACATTAACATCACTATCCTTCCTTCCCAAAAAAGCTCTAGCTTCAAATCAGGATTCCTATTCCTTTTATTTGCCCGGAAAGGAGGAAAAAAACACATGGGATTTTCTAGTTGCCATTTTCTGCATTTGGACCTCCCCCACACAGGACCATCTTCAGCCCTCAGTGCTTCAGAACAGAGCATCTAGGCTGCCGGTAGGAGAAAAGAGTCTACAGAAGAAGATGGCAGTCAGAGGAACACCTTGTAGTGGTTTTGTGTGGCAAGGTTTTGGTAGCGGGGAGCCTTCTGTGAGAAGCTGCCGGAAGTTTCACTCTGTACGACAGCACCAATGCCACCTGGCTCCAAGATGGACCTGCTGGCTAAGGCTGAGCACATCAGTGATGGTGGCAGCAGGAAGAGCAGAAGGAGAAAAAGAAGACTGTACAAGTACAGCTGGAGAGAAGAGCCCAAACATGTGAGAGAAGCAACTCCGCAAACACCAAGATCAGTGAACAGGAGAGGGAGGAAATGCTCCAGGCACTGGAGCAGAAATTCCTCTGCACCCCACTGTGAGGCAGGTTGTCCCCCTGAAAACCATGGGGGTCCACAGTGGAGCAGATATCCACCTGCAGCCCATGGAGGACCCCACACCAGAGCAGTTGGATACCTGAGGAAGGTTGTGACCCTGTGGGAATCCTGCTACAGGTCCTGGTACGATCTATAGCCACATGGACAGATGAGCTCACACTGGAGCACATTTACTGGCAGGACACGTGACCCCACAGGGAAGCCACACTGGAGTAAGTCTGTTCCTGAAGTACAGTGTGGGAAGGGACCCATGAAGTTTGTGAAGAACTGCAGCCCATATGGGAAGGACTCACTGTAGTGATCCTGGTTGCATGCCAAGCACCCACCAAAGCAACTCTATCACTCCCCTCCACAGCTGGACAGGGGAGAGAAAATGTAATGAAAGATTCATGGTTGAGATAAGGTCCAGGAGAGGTCACTCACTGAATATGGGCAAAACAGACTCAAATTGGGGATATTAACTGAATTTATTACTAACAAAATCACAGCAGAATAATGAGAAATAAAATAAATCTTAAAAACACCTTCATGAGCTCTACTTCCTCCCCCACCAGTGGCCAAGTGAGACAGGGAATGGGGGTTATGGCAGTTCACCACAGGTTGTTTCTGCTACTACTCAGGGAGAAGAGTCTTCCCTTCTGCTCCAGCATGGGCTCCCTCCCATGGGAGACAGTCCTCCATGAACTTCTCCAACATGAGTCCATTCCATGGGCAACAGCTCTCCACAAACAGCTCCAATATGGGTCATTCTTCCACGGGCTGCAGTCCTTCAGGCATAGCCTGTCACAATGTGGGTTCCCCACTGGGTCACAAATCCTACCAGGAAACCTGCTCTAGCATGGGCTCCTCTCTCCATGGGTCTGCAGGTCCCTACAAGGACCCTGCTCCAGCATGGGTATCCTCCAAGGGCTGCAGGTGGATCTCTACACCCCTGTGGTCCTCCATGGGCTGCAGGAAGACATCCTGCTTCCCCAAGGTCTTCACCATGGACTGTGGGGGAATCTCTGCTATGGTGCCTGGAGCACCTCCTCCCCCTCCTTCTTCACTGACCTTGGTGTCCGCATAGTTGCTCCTCTCACATATTCTCACTTTGCTATTCCCTGGCTGCAACTACATTTGCGCAATAACTTCTTTTTCTCCTTCATAAATATGTTATAGAGGTGTTGCTATAATTTCTGAGTGTCCTGGCTTTGGACAGTGGCAGATCCATCCTGGAGCTGGCTGGCATTGTCTCTGTCGGACACGGAGAAGCTTCTAGCAGCTTCTCACAGAAGCTGCCCCTGTAGTCCCCCCCGTCTATCAAAACTTGGCCACGCAAACCCAACACACTCATATTGGAGAACTTGGTGGAGGACTGTCTTCTGTAGGAGGGATCCCATGCAGGGATCCCATGTAGGAGGGAGCAGGGGAAGAGTGCAAGGAGTTCTCCCCTTGAGGAGAAAGCAGTAGCAGAGACAATGTGTGATGAACTATCCACAATCCCCATGGTCCTTGTGTACCACTGGGGAGAAGGAGGAATGTGAGTGGAGTTGAGCCCATGGAGAAAGGAGGGGTAGAGGAAGGTGTTTTAAGATTTGTGTTTATTTCTCATTATCCTATCTGCATCAATTGTCATCAAGTTCAACTAATTTCCCCAAGCTGAGTCTTTTTTGCTTATGACAGTTATTGTCCAGTGGTCTTAAACCCTGAGCTTTTTGTTACATTTTCTCTTCCCTGTCCAGCTGTGATGGGCAGTGATGGAGTGGTGTTGGTGGGCACCTTCTGTCCTCCCAGGGTCAAACTAGCACAATACTCAGGAGGGCAGCTTTCAGGAGCTGGCCAGTATAAAATCACTGAATCATTTAGGTTGGAAAAGACCTTTAAGATCATCATGTTTGACTGTTAACCCAATGTGGCCAATTGCACCACTAAACCCTGTACATAGGTGCTATATCTGCATGTCTTTTAAATACCTCCAGGGATGGTGACTCAACCATTGCCCCGGGCAGCTTGTTCATGGCTTGACAGCCCTTTCCTTGAAGAATATTTTTCTAATATCAAATGTAAACTTTTGCTGGTGTAAGCTGGGGCCATTTCCATATGTGCAGAGGCAGAAAACAATAGGCAAAACACCAACATCAGAAATTGACCTCTTTTTTGGAAGTCCTGATAAACTTGAAGATACAGGAGTACAGTGTCAAAATGGTTGCAAGTATTGTTAAGGTAAGGCTATGTTTTTTGGAAATCAGAAACAAATATACCACAGGACTACCTTGAATACAGCTCAGTAAAGTTTCAGCCCCAGAATGCTACGACTGAAAAAGTCAAAGGCAACTGAGAAAATTACAGACAGACCTTAACTATAGACAGCACTTTGGAAACAACCAATGATAAATACAAGGGAGAAAGAAGGAATTTGTGTGTATAACCAGAACATGGTGTGAGTTACTGGAAAAAGTCTCTGTGGTGATCTGAGACAACCGGAAAAGCTTCTTCCTCGTTAAAGGGCTGTATGGTTCATCCAAAAGTAAAACTACCAGGAGTCCCTTCCCAAAGACTCTATTCATGTTTTAAAAGCATGAAACTTCTTCTTGGGTTTTTGAAAACCCTTCAGGTAATTTAACCAGTAAAGACATACTGGTGTCTTATTCCACAGTTTCTTTTTTTTTTAAATACTGGTGACATGGAAATCACCATAGCTGAAAGATACTTGCCATTAGCACCAAAAACACATAACACCTGAAACAGAAATGAATGAGCTCCAAAGAAAGACCTGAATATATATTATGTGCATAAATAATTTTATATCTATATATACACTCAGATATAACTATATGTTTATATAACACAGTAATCTTTTCTCCACACATTTTTTTAATTACATTTTTACACCTTTTACATAGGTCCTTTGGGACACATATATTATTTAGTAATATTATTAATGGGATGAGGTTTCATTCCTCAGTACCTCATTTGATCATTTACATATTTGCACAGTTATGAAATGAGACAAAGTAGAGATTCTGTCTCCTACTTTGTACTTGTTTTGCCTGGGTAAAAATGATACACAACATTTACTCTTACTGAAAGAAAAACAACTCTTAATTTTACAGACAGGGCTGGAAAATTTTCTTTTGGTCTCCTTTTGCTTTATTAGAGTATCTTTTCTTTCTACATGATTTCAGAATGTATAAGACAATATTAAGAAGTCAGAGGGGTTTGTTTCGATGCTGCATCTACAGCTAACTAGCCAGTAATTCAACTTGGAAACTTGTATGAAAACTTCCTGAGACAGCGTGCCATGAGTTATTCACCTTACCTTCCAATTACACAAGATATGGCTACACCTCTGCGTCTATACTGCCTAGAGGACTGCTTCTCAGGCTCTTGAAATCACAGGTCATTTTAAGTTAGCACATTTTCTTCCACACTACCACACATCTTTATCATCAAACTTTTAAATACATGCTGTTTAATGTGGATTTATAACTGGGAAGCACTCACTATGGAAAGCGACTACAAATCACAGTATGAGAACTAAAGATGTAGGAATTTATTATAGAGCACTATGAAAGATAAAATAAGCAACAGAAGAAACACAATCTGAAACAAAGGAGGGCAAATAATGAAGTCAAAAAGAGAAGTAACACTAGTAAGTATAAAAACATGCTGAAGCAACTGACATTTTGGAAAGTTGTATGCACTGCTTATGTTCTAAAACTGTGCAGTTACAAAAATAATGGCAGTGTCAAAATCTCACCAGATAATATCACTTCTTTAATTCCTGTCACTTTATTATATACTATGCAATAAAACTGTGTTTGTTATTTCTGAAATAACATCAAAACTGATGAGGTATAACATCTTATATTGGATAAACCTCAATTAGGAGATACTTACTTTAATTTTCTTTAATATAACTCCAAAGCAGATAATGTCAGAAGGTAGAGGAAAATAAAATTTTTATATTACATATATATGTATATTTTGCAACTACATATACACATAGGTTTAGTTATATCTCTCCATATAAATAGCAATTTCATTTCTAAGAATGAAAAGACAGACTGGTTGAATTACCTCTACAGTATATTTTTATATTTGAACTATTAGTTACTATTAGTTTTCAAGAACTTTTTCTTGACTGTGACGGCAATCTTTGAATATTTAAGTTTTGTTCTTTTTCTTCTGCACATCACCATCATGAAATTGTCATTTGCACCTCAAGCAGGAGAAAAAAAGGGTAGAATCAGTTTTTTAGTAGTGCACTTAAGTAAAAAATAGTATGCCAATAAAGATGGCTTTTTAAGCCTGCAAATGCAGTGTGAATGATGACTACTAGAGGAGAAGAAGAAGAAAGGATTTATGGAAACATACTTTGGCATACAGGTAGGCCATGAAATGCAGAGAAAAAGAATTCTTATAAAAATAAAAAATAGTAAAATAGTGTTTACTGGTTGTATGAATTCTCTGCATTAAAATATCTTTAAAACAACTTCCCATATTTCTGGAATTTCTCCTTCAAAGTTGTTCTGAAGAGTGACTTTTGTACAACCTGAATTTAAACATATAAACCAGTATAACTGAAAGCTGGTTCCACAGAAATTGGGGAGAAAGTACATCTCCCATGTTCCATTTGGGATAAGGACGTAATCTTTTCCTCATGTAATTCCTTTCAGGGAGAGGCATGCCTGCACACACAAAATCACATACAGAGGAACAAGGGAGGGAATGTGAACACACTGAGCTGCACCCCTGCCAGCCAAATCACTTTTTATTTCAGCGCCTATATACAAATGCTGGTGTCCAAGCACCCACACTGTGGTTATCGACTTTAAAAAGCAGAAAATCGTTAGTAGCTCTTCAGCTTCTCCCAGCTCTTCCAAAACCTGTTGCACCTGGGAGAACTCATTTCAGCCATGAAGATTGTGACAGATCTGGACAAAGCTCTATTTGCAATTGCTGGAATATCATTTACTCCGACTGTACTTGCTTCAAATATCAGAAACCAAAAGCTTATTTCCTATGCTCTTGCTTCTTGCTAGCCTATGAAGCCATGAAACCCCAAATGCTGTAGAATTATTTTCAATGTCAATTTCTTGTTTATCATATTTTCCACCCTATCTATTTTTTAGTATCTGATAAGTCTCTCTGGGATCTAGCTACATCTGTGATAAAGAGCTGTTTGACGACTGCATTCTTGTCACAAGCTTTCTCACATACATTTTATCTATATCACAAAAAAGGCTAAAACATATTTACAAGTATAGGTGTTCCCAGTATCATATTCAAACACATACACAGAGTAAATGCACATATGCGCTCATATATATACAGTAATACAATGGAATTTCCATGGGGAAATGCAAAAGTTATTGTTAAAATGTCTGTCATCCATGTAAGAGAAACAGAAATGAGCTGGGCATTAAATTTGCATACAGCCCCAAGCACAGAGGTTCCTGCATATGTAGTGTTCTACTGTTCTTAAAGATGGGCATATCTGCTGGGGAGAGTCTGTAAGGATTAGCTCAGAAAAAACACCCGCAAGGAGATAATTTGAAGACATACTGAGAATTTGCCTCAGTATGTGAAAACAAACATTAAATCCACTGCAAACTATGCACACTGAAAGTTACTACAAACACTATGCCATACACCAGGGGATAATCTATTTCAGCTAATTAACACATAACCACACGAAACACTGTGACAAGTGGTTGTCACTTCGGATTGATTTAGGTCTTCCATGGCTTAGACTTGGACACAAAAGGTCTTTTTAAACATTCAGACAGATAGGAAAGAAAAAAAGAAAGGTACAATTAAAGTAGCTGTGATATAAACAGACTCAGATTCACTCAATGGATTAGCTTTCTAGTGAACAAGAAGACAGCATAAGGACGTTACTGTTTTACTTATAAAAAATAACCAAAAGGTACAGTCCCTTTCTTGATTATAAAGCTGCTTCTGACAAAGTCTAAATTAATAGCCTCTGCTTGAAGTTACAATCATGATTTTTTTCCTTACTTAATAGGTAAACCTGTATAAACAGAGTGTGTCTTTTACCAACAACACTGGGTGCTGAGGTAGAAGTTATTGTGACTTCAAATCCTGGTAGAAACCAGACAGGCATTACACTGCAAGTGATTTTTATTTTAAGAAATTATATAAACAATACATGAAAACAACTTGGCCAGAAATCACCTAGCATGTGACAACAAAGTCTTTCTTTTTCTATTCCTTTTCTTCTCTTTTTCCCCAATCCAATTATTTTTTCCTTTCAATCTTTCTTATTATGAGAGAAAGCACGATACCATTTCATAACTTCTACTTTCTTAACACACACACTCAAACACAAAGAAAATACCCTGTCATGTCAAAAGCAGGACATGCGAGCACATCTCCAAATGTTCACAGCTACACATTCCTACTACTCTCAAACATTAATTGAAATTATTTCAAAGATTTCATGCATTTCTTGCCTGCTAACTTGAGTCTAGTTATTTTATGAACAATTCACAGATACTACTGAAGAGTAATAAACGAGATAAGACAGGAAAAAAAAATAGCTGAAGATGGCTCATACACCTACAAAAGGTTTAAGCAAGATTTCAAAGCAAGAAAATTGAGGAGGGATCACAGAAGTATCCAAGGAAAACTGAGGTGGTATCTGCAGCACTTCTGAGACGTGTTCAGCTGGTCTTGACCTCCACACTTTGCATTGCTAAAAAAGAATGGCCACAGAGGCATGGCTAGACTCTGACCCAGTGACAGCCATATCTCCAGGCATCTCCATTTGGTTCAGTAACATTGCACTCAGGATCTGACACTGAGTCTGCTGTCTTGCTGACAGCATGGATGGGGAGCCTGGGGTTGACTTCAGGCTTGAGACTCCAGCAAATGTGAAAGTATCATTTATATTTGTAGTAAAGTGTCAAAGGTTTAGCCCTTGTGCTTTCTGCACAGTGTTATCAACCCATAAATTTTGCTACTAATTAGGAAGAGTTTGCACAGACAAAACAGATCACCTTGAAATGGGGGTAATACTAAGATATATTGCTACACTACAGAACTAAGGGGAATACTTACATATATATACATATATACATACAACTCTAACTAGTTTTCTTATAATAGCACACTTATATATGTACAAATGCCCCTCCTCCTCTCTCCCTCAAAAACAGTCCAGAGGGAGAAAGAGAAGAGAGGGAAAAAAAAAGTCTTTAAGGTAACAGTTCCATATCTCTGTAGCTCGAACCTCTCTCTCTTCACTGGAATGCAGAGAAGTTTACTCCCACCTTGCTGCTTGCTTACAGCTGCTGAGGGTTTTATATCATGTCGTCACTACAAGATTCAGGGCTCTATGGAGGTTTCTTCCAC
>VXAY01006788.1:104275-135241 GCA_013399855.1 Oxyruncus cristatus | reverse complement strand
TTTTTTTTTAATTTATTTAAATAATTTAAAGGATCATGAAATACAGGCTTTTTTAATCAACAAACATTAAATAAACTCTAAGCTCCTCTGACACACATATTTCAGGCATACTTTTGTTGACAAATAAGCTTGGCCATAACTATTGAAAGATTATATTCAAAGATCACAATTAATGCTTGGTCTTGCAAATACAGAAAGTTGCAAGACAGGAAGTATTTGTACCATATTAAATATGTATCTATCCTGTATCTCTTGTATAAAAAAATTGCTTCATTCAATACAGTGCAACTGTACAGACAATTACTTAGCCTAAAACCAACAGTTTATCCAATATTTTCGAGATAATGAAGAGATGCTTGGGAAGCTGCATTAATCTGAGGGTAAGATTTTTCTTCCCTGCATCTTTTATACATTTTTTTCTCCCCTAGGCAGGTCAGATTATGGCAAATACTTATGCATATGTGTAAATTTACTCTTGCCGACAGCCCTAGTGATTTTAATTGAACTTAATGATATGAATTTAGAAACACAGGCTCAGTTTGTTAACTTTTAGGAACAAAGGTGTGCCCACCACACTGTAGACACCACTGCAGTATACATCCAGCAGTTAATGATAACAGCAGCAGCAGAAGCGTTCTCTTGTATGTATCTTCAGCTAAGACTCAGGCAAGCCATGCAGTTCTAAAGTAACACGTTCTGCCTTTCAAAAAAATTCTGACATACTTTATTTCTTTTCCTTTTTTGAGGGGGAATAGTTTCAAAAGCAGTATAAAAACAGAAAATAAAAAGGTAAATATTATTAAATGCATTTTACATTATAAAACAGAGTAAGAATTTAAAATATTTTCCTTTCATATATATGATTCAGCAGTTCTGTATTGAAGTATTTTTTATATCAATAGTGATGAAAGGACAACACCCTTTCAAAGTATAATTATGTAAGTTTTAAAATCACTGCCATGCTATGCAAGTGGGAATTTTAAAACAAGACTTTTTTTTGTGTCCATTTGTCCAAATCCTAAATTCCTCTTAGGGAGTAAATGTCCACATAAATTTTTATTTGTATCAAATAATTATGACATTTAAAGTCAATTATCTGATGAGCTGAAAGAGTGCCTCATTTTACTGTCTCAGTTGAACAAATAATCCACATTAAAGCACTTTTCTGAAATAATTAGAATATCTTAGTAACTAATTCCAGCTTGGCTAGAAACACTATCACAAAGAAAAAAACCCACAACATAAGCTTTGGTCAAAACTAAAAAAAAACCTTAAAGAAACAATGGTACTGATGTGTGCAATAGAATGAAATAAAAACTGTTCAGCAACAACACATATCTTTTGCTTTATTCTTAGGCAACTAAAATATCTCTTAAGGACAAGATCCTACTGATAGTGTTACTGATTTCAGATACAAATTTTTTGGCAAAATATTCACTTATTCATGATTTTTGGACGAAATTTCAAGAATAGTTTTACCAAAACCTATTATTTTTTTTTTTAATTTTTAGAAATGGAGGGGGGAAAAATATACATTATCGTAATTATATTCTACATATAATAATATACTTACATTACAATTAAATGAGTTCAATTCTATTTTAATTATGAAGATAGTCTTCGATCGTATATTTAATAGAAATGACTCATTATAATTAAAATGTTCAGACTACATTTAAATGACTGTTGAGAACCACACAAGTAGTAGCAGGAAATTCATAACAACTTTAGTGTGAAATTAGTATTTAATTAATTTAAAAATATTTTATACCTCCTGTGTAGTTGTCTGTAAATTATATCAAGTTGCCTTTCCCACTAATTGAACTTATTCATATTTTATTCAGTTCCCCCAATTTTTAATTGCATAAGAAAGTCTGTGAGCAGTTAGTGGTAAAATTTTCATGGGTAGCTGGAGAAATATTAGTAAAGGGAAAAGTTCCTAGTAGCTTTCTCATTAGGATAACTAAATTTTAAATGATATGCCCAAATCCTTTTATTAATTACTTCCCTGTGATAAACTAATGCATCAACACGTAATTGCATTTTGGTGCCTTCTAATATTTTAAATGCAAATATTTTTCCCCCCCTTTTTATATTTTCTCAACCCGTAACCCATATTAAATTATTCCAAAGAATGGAGATAGCACATGTTTATAATTCCCCCTAGTTTCATGGTGGAAAACTACTGCAAAAATATTTCTGATAGGGAAAAAATCAAAATTATTCAGTCACATGCAAATACAGTTTTTAATTTTGCTGCATGTACAGGCAGTACATACATTTCCAACTTTTAAAACTAACCACTATTACATAAAACTTAACTGATTAAGGTAAATATTTTCACCCTGCTATAGTACTTCATGTGTGTTCTAAAATTGATTTCTTCTTTGAATTGGTATAACAGTATTAACATAAAGTTCCTTCCAAGAAAATGGCTATCACTTTTTTCTTTGTAGTTTTCTCTGAAAAATTCTCTACAAAATTCTTCAGAACACCTATCAAAACCGAAAAAAATAAAAAATATTTCCTTTATGAAATCTCTATGACCTTTGCCATTATTCACTCGTTAGAAAGCCATACAAGAATAAATAACATATATGACTCACAAATTATCAATTATGAAAAATAATCTGGGGTAGAATGCTACACTAATGCAAAAAGATGGATTACTTGTCATAAACTAATAAAGCTTTTGTTTGTGAATCCAATATCTCATTTCCTTCTTTCGTGTTGGGAAACTTAAAATAATTTTAAAGCTGCATTAACTTAAAAAATGCAACTATCATAAAAGTGAACCTGAAAGTTCCCCAGAAACAATCTGTCATTTTTAAACTAATTTATATTTGATTATCAGTTCTAAAAATCAAAACTCAGCAGAGGTGAGACACATCATAGAGCAAGAAGATAGTCCGGTACATCAGAGGTAAGTGGGGATGCTGGTTCTACCTTCTAGTTCTTAAAGTGGTCTCAAAGAAGTGCCATCTTTGTCATTGCAAGGCAGACAACAGAATTTAATTAGTCATAATCACATTTTAGAACACAGACAGCCTTGTTTTAAAGCACTCCTCCTGCATTAGAATTCTTTAAGCTTTTTGTTTACTTTCCTCTCTGTAACTTGGGGGAGGGGATTAATTCAGATTTTTAATAAAAAGAACGTGAGAAGGAATGGATGTCTGCAGGAAATAAAATAAATACAAGCCTCAGAGTACCACAGTGCAGTGTCATCAGCTGTCGAGGGGTTATCTACAAAAAACTCTGTCTGGTGATGCAGCGGAGAATTCACTACACTCCCTGACTGGCAAATGACAGGATTGCTCAAATCAGAGATAAACCAAGATGAGCTTTATTTCCATCTAGAAATCACAAACTCCCTGCTCAGCCTTTTGTCTTCCTCGCAAACAGTGAACCCAGTGCTTGTGACAATGCTGAGAGAAAAATACCAGCAAGAATGCTACTGATGCTTCTAACATTAACTGCTGTGTCTCTCAGTTCTGGTTTAAGTGCTGACTCTTTTTACATAGCCTTTTTGCTCTGCCTATGCCAGAATCCGCAGTCATCTTTGGCTCACTAACTTTGACCCAATCAAGGGGAGCCACCTGATTTATAACACTGCCAGCTACAGCTCTTAACTATCTTGCATGGTGAGAAACAGTGGAATGATTTAATTAAAATAATTTAATTTAAATTAGGCATATTAGACATTGTAAGAAAACGAGCAGAAGGGTGAGAGCTGTGATCCAGAGGCAATGAAGCATACTAACCAGAGATTCCCAGGTTCAGATCCTAGGTCAGATACGCACTCCCTGCTCCCAGCTTCAGCTAAGAGTGTGCCTGGAGGTGGCTGCTGCTGCTTTTGGGAGAATGGAGGAGCAAGCTTGTGTGTCGGGAGGGATTAGCTACATTGTCACTCACTAATGACAGCTGCCAAATAATTAGAAACCACATTAAGTTCTTAACTCTACCTCTGCTAATCAGCAAGATCAAACTCCTACAACTGGATTGGATTTTTTTCCATTAAAAAAAAAAAAAGAGAGAGACAGCAAGAATAAGTAGAAAGTAGTTTGCACATTTGCTGCCTAATCAGGATGTAAGGCAACAAACAAGCACACAGTTGTAAAAATGAACTTTGACACAATAAAATACTCAACCAATTTGGACCAGCCTCAACAGCATCATTTGCAAGGGTTAAGTTTTCCTATGCATAAGGGACAAAGGTTCTAAGCAATATTATTTCTATTAAATGCCGATCAAAATGAATCAACCAATGAAAGAGAAACAGTATTTAAGCATTTTGACATCATATTCTTCAAAAAGGTGGAACTTAAGGACAGCAAAGCTCTGCTACATTTACTGTGAGAAAGCAAAAAAAAAAACCTTGCAGAAAAAAAGATCTGAGTAGCCTTTACCACAGGCATTCTCTGGCTAGGCTGTTGGGCAAGGCAAATTTTGTTCACTGACCTTTGGGAAATTTGCAATTTTGCCATAATCTCCTTATAGACAGAAAGCTTACTTCTTTGAAGCAAATTCAAAGTAGATGGTTAATGTAACGAATGTTTTTTGTTGGGGGAGGTTGGTTGTTGTTTATCAGGGGGAGGGAGGTTGGTTTGGTTTTTTTGGTTTGTTCGGGTTTTTTTACTTAACCTGTGACTTTGATAAGGCTGCTTTTGCAAATATAATGGTTACCCAACCATTTTATAGTTTTAACAAACCCTTACTTCTTCCTCATATTCTATACAATGTAGACTCTATTTGCACGCAAGCAGTACTAAATTACAGATAAAATTACAGCAAATTTGTTTTCTCAAGAAAGCAGTGAGGCCTAACATCCCTTGAGTAATAACAGCCTTGCTTTTAATTCAAAAGTAGAACCGGAATAATTTTCCCTCAGAAAATGTGACAATGGAGCTGTTCTTGCAGGGCTGAATGGGGCACGGCTCAGTTTGCAGGTGCTCCGGTGGAGAGGCAGGAGGGTGCCTGACTGGGGTCAGGAGCCCAGGCTGTGGTAGGTAACTCCAGACTGGTCCACCATTCACTGGATGAGGCTGATAGAGCTCTGAACTCTGAACATGCGAAGAAGTATGCCCCAGAGAATCGGTAATTTATAGAGATGTATCTTGCTCATACTGATGGAATCAAGGTAGCTAATAAAAACCTGAAGCACCCTTTGAGCAAAGCTGAAGTGTCTTAAAAGGTTAAAACCCTGTAAATCACACCCAAAGTGATTCTTGAATGTGAAAAGAATACTCATTATAAAGACCTATCTGCACACCAAAGTTATTTTCCAAATGCTCCAACTAATAGATTGTCATGAAGAAATAACTTTTTTAATGTGTTTCACGGGAGTTGTATTGAAGAAGCCTAATATTCAGTATTAAAAGCACTATTCAGATTTATGTGAAGCTGTAATGCTATGAAGGCAATGACATAATACAGAAACAAAGCTCTAGTAAGGCATTAGTTACCTCTATTGTAAACTAAATCACTCCACTACATTTCCATGTTTACTTGCTACAATATTGTGATATGATTCCTAACTGATGAAAATCAAACACATTTAAGGAATAAGCATTAAGTACATGAATGTGGTCTTATGCTGATAATCATTGTCTTGGGAAAAATATGTTGTGTTTCATATACTATGATGTTTTTACTAATTCAGAATCCCTCTGCTAACAGGTGGTGCTTTAAGCAAGTAAAAATTAATATGGCAGTAAATACTAAAAATACCTACTTTTAAATTTAAGTCATGATAAAAGAATAAGTATCTGCTGGTATTTTTTCTTCAAGAGACAACAGCAAAAAGAACACTGTATACCAAGAAAAAATTACTCAGTCTTCCTTTCTTAAGGAAAACAGGTTTAAATAAATGGTATCCTTTACGGTATTGGTCACTCATCTTCCAAGGAATTAGTTGGATTTCATTATTAAAAATACACTTTTCCTGGCAAATGAAGAATCTGTCATTGGAAAATAGAGATTCAAATATCTACATCTGTGCTTTCTGGTCTGAAATAAGGAAGAGATTTCTTCCCTACCTTATAAATGAGCACCAGAAAGAAATAGAGCAAGAAGTGAATCATACAAGCTGGCTTTATTAAGGTTAATGTAGTCCAGAAAAGAGCATCTCCAGCTAAAAAGAGATCATGCACTTGTGTACTTAAAAACTGAGGACAAATGTAAGAAAATACTAAATCCTAATGCATTTCTCTCGCCTGGTAGAAAATACACTGTGCCTGAGCCTTAAACGAGCAACGTGTTTTTTCAAATGCACTCAACTTCCAAAACCAGCCTGTCATTGTCCTTGGTACTTGTCATGGTTTAGGAATGAGACTCCCCAATTTAGTGCTCCCACTGAGACTCTCCAAACCATGCACTGTTTGATTGATCACCCCCCTCCCCATTCTCCCTTTCCCCTGAGGCAGGATGAAGAGGAGAACTGGAGGTACAAAAGGTAAAGATCACAGGTTGAGATGAAAACAGCAATGAGATAAGAAAGCAAACAATAACAGCAACAATACTAATGACAGAGGGTACAAGAAAGAGGAACGAACAATACCCAACCACTCCCTCTGCCACACTATGCCAACCCAGAAGGGACTCCTTCTCCCTGGAAGATACTCCTTTCCCCCCACTCCCAGTAATGATATGAGGCAGTACAGAATAACCTCCATGTTCTAGCCATGCCCCCTCCTGGCTACAGCAAAAATTAACCATTTCCTGGCTGGAACCAGGACACAGAGGTATAATTAAATTAGATTCTTACGTTCAGTTTAACATGTTTATCCCTCAAGTTATGATATAAAGAAGACATACAGAGTGCAGAGAATCACAGATATGCATTGATGTCAGCTTGATTTTGTTTACTTTCCCAAGTATACAGAGCCACTTCCTAGTGTGATGAGTGCAAAATATGTATTCTGTACATCAAAACAGAATTAATTTTATTCATTTTTGAGCACATTCCTTTGATACCTTTTTGTTTTTTTAATGGGGTTAGGAAGTGTCTGTCTCCATTCATTAATGAGCTGTGTCTGCTTACAGAGACCAGTCAATTAGAACTGGCATAGCTAATCACAGCTACTATACGACTGAAGGGAGAAAATCATGTCTCTTCTTCAGCCAGTCTTGCACACTAATTATCTGAGAAGTTCGAATTACATAATACTAATTTTAACAGATAACTTTGTAGTGCTAATAACAGCTGTGAGAGCAGTGGTCAATCTCAGACAAACAGGACTAAATTATGTCAATTTCTTACTTTTGAAAATGAGTGGGTTCTTTATAGAGTACTTGTATCTCTGGAAAGCAGTTGGAGTCTTGTAACTTCAGATGTCATTCACGGAAATGTACAAACTCAAAAATCTGTCATACAGCTGTAAGTCTATTCAGTAGCTGCAGCCATCAGACTTACAGTTTTGGGTTTTGTTTTTTTCTTTTTAGTAACAACTGTGGTCACAATGTTAGTTATCTCTACTGGATAAGTATTAATACTTATTCTGGAATAAGTACAATCTACCAGTGAATCCAAAATAAACAATGCTTTAAAATTATGCCTCCTTATTTATTGCCAAGTATTAAACAGATTTGGGGATATAAACACTATATCTTTCCTTTTGAAAAGTAAATAAGCTAAAAATAAAAGATAATAAATACTGATAATCAAACCAGCGGCTATGACGTTTACAGGCTTTTTACTTCAAGGTCAACTGAAACTCTCCTTTCCTGCAGAAGCTAAATCACTTATGCAACACATTTGGTAAAAATTTAACCTGCAGTCTGTACTCTTTCACATATTAAAACACTATATAGACAACATTTTTTCTTGCTTTGACGCTCAATTAAAAAGATCTTTGAGGCAGTTTTTCCTCCTCCTTATATTACCATGACCAGTTAAAGAAGTTACTGGGCAAGATAGGACATTGAAAACACAGGCTTTACAAGTAATGTGGCTGAGCTACGTGAGGATGTGTTACTTCTCATATAACTCATCACTAAAAGGTGATAAAAAGGTAAGATATCTTATAATCAACCATGTGCACATTTTAAGTCATGAAAGTTTAAACGGCCAAGACTTCCTGCAACGACTGTGAAAGAGCACCTCAGGGAGCTCAGGTGATAGAGTACACATTACCTTAGAACACCATTACCAAATAATTAACCAAAATCAGTATCAATGATGTCTGAATTTCTTCAAGGGAAAAGTTCTTCATTCAGGACAGTTTTGCGCACTTAAGAGGAAAGAGAAATGCAAGCCCTCTCCAGACAAGTATCCATGATGGGTCCAACAGAACTACTCTGCAACTTTTTCAGTAACACCAGGCAGTGGGTGATTGTATTGTACATGCCTTGGGTTATCAGAAACACACTTCAGAGCAAGATGGCAACTCACATAAACTGGCTGCCCAGATTTCTAGTCACATCACTGCCTTAACAGGAAAACTAAAATTGTTTTTAGAACTTTTTAGGTAACTTTAAACACAGGAGAGCAACCAATAGTTTTTGTCAATTTCTACAACCACATTTTCGTGGATAATTACATACTTTCAGAATACTCATATATCTATTTTCTAAGGAAAAGAGGTGGGAAGAACTGTCTGATGGTGAAGGGAAAAGTCCAATACTTGGGATACCATTGCCTATTCTGCTATTTCTTTTTTCAGAAATCACAAAATAAGGGAAGTAATTCCCTGCACTGCATAGGTATTTTTGAGATTTAACACCTTAAGACTGTGAGGAAACTCAGAATGGAATCTACTTAGGTACCTAAAATACATATGCAGGTAAAATAAACACGTAAGTGAGCAATTAAAATGCCTAAAGGTAGCATGGATGCCATTTTAGACATCCTCAGGTGGGCACCCCAGTCACCCGAGTGGTGATGGTAGAAAAGTAACAAAGAAACTAAGACAGACACATATGTTTCAGGAACAACAGCTGGGCAGCATACAGGATGCTCTAGGTTACCAAAACCAGCACTAGGTCTGTGCTTGGGTAATGAATTTCACTGTTAAACTGGCTAGCAAGTATGTGTTCACTCTGTGAACAAAGTCAAATGAAAGTGACTTTTTAAAAACAAAATAAAATACTAAAAGAAGCTTTCATGTATATAAATATTTCCCAGTCTTTCTTTGTATCAGATTTGCAAACACACAACGTGACAAACACAAGACGTGGACTGATGACAGCAGTTTTTCCACACCAGCATCATTCCTCATTTGTTAAGTAAAGAGGGGTTTTTTAATAACAGCCGGTGCTGGTAGGTTCTTTCAGTATGAGTATTTAATGGATCTCTATGATCATATATATCAGGTTCCACTATTTACTGTTTTTCTTTTCTGTCCTACCTTCTAAAACATGCCACGCAGTATGGCTAAGTGTTGCAGAAAACTCAAATTCCACTGTAATTTTGCAGTCCAACATCAGTTCTGCTGGTCTATGGAAAATTAGGAAAGAGGAAATAGAATTTTTCTTTTTTTCTGCTTTACTTTGAAAAAACACAAAAAAACCCACACAAAAAACCCCCAAACAAAACCCCACAGCAGTCTGGTCCACTTTGTACTCTTTCCTGCTGCTGCAGATACAGCTGACAAAAAGCTGAAAGACTCCTGCACATGTGTGCAATGTGCATCAGAAACTAATCTTTTACCTGGCCTTGCTACTGCCATGTCACTTTACCTCTGCAAATCTCTTTTGAGAACAGGTAGTTTTGACAGCAACAAAAAATTTTAAAAGGCTTTTTTTGAAATGTAAGAAGCTTTTGCAACTACTTTACGAGCACTTATTCCAATTTCAAATGCTAGACAAGAGGTGGTAAAGACAATTTGATGATACATTTCACCTAGGCTTAGTAAAAAGCAATTTTAAGGTGTTCATATGTTATATCCTCAATAACAGTATCAACGATGGCAACACTAGCAAGTTTTTAAATATATCTGAAAATTCTGATTCTCCTACAATTACAGTGTTAAAAAAAGGAAAACATGTGATAACTAGCACGAGTCATTCCAACTCCTGATGTTGTCATATCAAGTCTCTCCCAAAACATAACCTTTGTCCTTCAGCTTTGAATGAATGTTGCTTCCTAAACATGCAGTAGAGATCATTTCCCTTTTTAATAGGAAAAAGTTAAGCAAGTTGACAAAACTGTTTTACAGTCTCATTTCCTGCTAGGGACCTGCTCTTTTCAATCCTATTTCCTTTTCAATGAATTAGTATGACACCTCCACAACTAAATGGTGTACATGCAAGAGAAAGAACACTTGAACAAAGGCTTGGGACGCTATTATGTCATTTTCACACATGAATTCTGTAATGTCTGAAAGACGACAAAGTCAAAGTGAGTTAGACCTGACAAATTACTTGGATGCAGGGAAAGCAATTTTACCAATATTTGAAAGGCTAAGAAAGACTTTTCTGTGTGCATGCATATACACATATAGAAAGAATCAGAAGAACAGAACAGGAATAGGAGAACATCTTCATAGAAAGCTTTAATTTGAGGACATATGTGTGTGACTAGGTGAGGGTACTCTGCTTCCAAGTGAGAAAAGAAAAATGTTTATTTTATCAGCAACAGTTATATGGTCAAACAGGCAATTAAAGTACTTTACTGAAGCCATTTTGGGGTACCAAACACTCTGAAGATTATATTCCCTCATATTTCATGTTTAGTGTTCCTCTAAGTAAAATATGTGGTTCCATTTAGTTGCTCAGTTGTGAATTGTACTTTAAAGGCAAGGGGACATTTTTGATAATGCACATCTTAAACTTTTCATTAAACTACCAAATTTAAATTCTACATTTTTGCGCACTCTGACATTTTTGTCTGGCATTTTCATTAATTTTGCAACATAAATAAATGTAGCTGAAATGTTAACTGATCAATACTTTGTCTCTCTCACGTAGCAGTAGAGTAAAGCTCCCTAAGGACCACGCAGCAGTACAGAAATTAAATGTGTATCAAATACTAATGTTAATACAGCAGTACTTACTGTATAATGACTGAAAAGGTTAGAAGAATTCCAAACGGACAGATGGTACCACAAATTACCTACAATCACTACTAAAGATTGAAGTTTGTCCCATAAAATAATTCCTTGACTAACACTGAAGTGTGTCCTTTTACTGATAGCTCAGTTGTCCAATTATTTTTGTGATCTACAAGAACAGAAATGTCTGGTCAAGAAGTTGATGGAAATTAGTCCAGTTAGCAGACATTTCAGTGCCCACAGCGGATTAATCTGAAAAAAAGCACCCACTTTTGCATACTCTAATAAAGTGCTTCTGCCTCAAATGTACCATATTAATTACTGAATTAAAATAAGAAAATTAACTGCTAAATACTCTAAAGATCTGTTTTGAACACATAAAATCACATGAATTTATGGCAAAGGCTCCTTGTACATATTCATTCTTTTCCCTTGCATTTAGGCGCTTAAGAAGCATAAACACAAGTATGTAACACATGCTTGATCAGCCTTTAACACACAATAGGACTCTATGTGATACAATAAAGCTGTTCTGAAATTGAAACATTCATTTAACTTTGTTGCTACATACCTGCTTTATTTAACAGGAAATAAATATCAAAAAGTAGGAAAGAATATCAAATTTTCTGATTGTTCTAATCCAAAGTCATATGCTAGCCAGATCAACCTATGGTTTATGAGCTATTTATGAATATCTTTGAATATCTGAAAAATAACAGCTCGTAATATGTCACAATTACAAGAAAATGTTAAAAAAATATGTGTTAATAGCAATTTTTCTTCTGCTGCGCATTACTGAATCACAGAAAAAAGAATTGGAGGGAAAACCTTATGTCTTTCAGACAAAATCCGCAGTGAAGGTGATGAGCTTATGATGTTTAACAGGAACAGGTAAAATGTTGTTTAGTTGAGGAAATGTATAACCTAGAACATTGAAAACTTAACTTCTAAGTTTCTCTATGTCTAGGCATAGCACAGGCAACACGAGTCATTAGGCTGGTGTCTTTGGACGGGTTTTGGAAAGAATCATCCAAAACCTTTAATACAGCATTGCCTTATTTAAGATGTCCCAAATAACGTAAAGGTTTGAGACAGCTAAGTTCTTGAATACAAATAATCAGCAAGCCCCTTCAATGGACACTATTAGTCTTGATGACTAACACTGTGACTCTCCAAGGAGAATGACTTTAAAAAGAACTGTAGTAAAGAGCGCAGAGAGGGTATAAAGCAGGTAACAGTAGCTTATTACAGAGTCACCATATTAATCAAGCCTTTCTGTAGGCTTCTTTTTTAGAAGGAAACTTTTTTCTGTTGTTCTTTTTTTCCAGATTGATCTTAGTAATCAGTTTATGAAAACTGATCTAGTCTGCCAGAATTTCTTCACCTGTGGTCCTGTGTACCCCCATGAGAAAGTAAAGCCACGGGGTAAGGTGCTAGACAGAAGTACCTGTAATTGTAATGCCAAGGACTTAGGGCATTGGGAGATACGAAAAATAAACCCCACATATGTAACTTACGTGAAATGGCTGTAAATTTGCATCAGGATGTTAACCATCAAGGTATGTCTTCAAATCCAACAGGATGGAAGAAATGGTTAGTTTAAAAGTCTACTTCTTGTACATTTATTAGTCTGCCTAAAGAGCTGGAAACCTCCAGAACAGCCTATTTCTCTTCTCATTTCTGGCAATGACATTTTACTATGACATTCTCTAACCTCTGCAAGACAAAGTCAAGAGGAAATATAATTTGTATAATAGTGAAGAGACAAAAAGTATACATATAGGTACATTTATTTTATATACTCTAATTAATTCAAATGTAACCTTGGTGCAAGTATAATTCAGCATTACACATGCAAGCGAACCACTTTCAAGATTTCAGGAGTTTATGAAAGTCCAGAAACAATCTAAACACAAAGCTTATAATCATGAAATTCACATGTATTTGACTTGGTTAGCAAAAAATTTTTTTGCCAGACAGATCCTTGGAGAGAATAACATCAGATTGAAAAGCACAGGATCCATTTTGGTTGCAGAGCAGGAATACATTTGTGAGTCACAGCACAAATGGAAACATAATATATCCATAACTACCACAAATACTACATAGCAAAACAAACACTGCAAGGAAAGTAAGAAAATCAAAATTTTGATATCCGTCTCTCTATATTTAGAGAAAGATATGTAAAATATCAAAATATATTTATAAAAAAATAAAACTAGGAATATGTTTCTACTGCAACACACTGTAACTACAATAATGATGTATACTGATTATAGACCTGCTCAAATTCCGTGTTTTATGTATTTCCAACTACTTATTACAACACTCGATTTTTTCTGTGACCAGCAACAACTACATTTTAACAGCAGTACAACTTCCATGGCTACACCAGTGTGCCATGGGCAAAAAATAATTTCATTTGCCTCAAAGAATAGGATGTTCTTCCATTTCCACTTCTTCTACTGGCACCGGTGAGTGTTCCATATCCATATTAAAATGAGACTTGAAGAGATGAGTACTTATTACTGGAGGAGTAATAGCAATATGAACATTAGCGTTTTATGCAGAAACCTGCACTTTCCTTGGAAAGGTTGATAACTTTTAACTGAAATGACAGATCGCTGTTCTACAGTAAACAGTAGCAAGTATATTTAGATCTTTGCACATAAATGTCATTGCTACAGACATCAGTAAAAGTACAAACCCCCTGACTCTTAGAACAGCACATGTATCTCCTGTACTTCTGATGAACACTGCAACCAAGGACCGACAGCATTCTGCCATTCTTGACAGGCAGAAGGTGGTATAACAAGTAACATACTACAAATGGAGCCCTGCTAGAAGAAACTCCCTGCAAAGCATCATGACTTGACAATGCACACAACCACTCCATTTTACTGCAAAGTCAGCTCCAATGCCTTGTTTGATTTCTCCAAATTTGAGGCACCTAACCTTCAAGTACACAAGTAAAGAGTACTGTGACCAGACTCCCTCTATAATTACTCAAAGGTAGATGAAAACCGTCCTATGTTAATGGGGGACAGACTCATTATCTCAGTATTTCAGCTAACTTAATACATTTAGATATTCCAGAAAGTGTGTCCATGCATACATTTTCACTCCTAGTGGGACTCCCTAATGAAAAAACAAATGGGAACTGTGGTCTAGTTTGTACCTGTTACAATTTTGAAAACAGAAAGATATTTATCTATGAAACACAATTCAATCAACATTTATGCTTGGAATTTTCAAAATTTAAAGGAAAATAAAGGTTAACACTAATGAAGATAACATTCATTGAGAAATAGCAGTTTTATTTAAATCACTAAAAATTAATTCACTAAAAACTGAACTACGACCAGAGCTTGCTATCTAAAAGGTCCTAAAAACCTGATTAATGCTTTTAAAGTTGGTTCTGTTTTATTTTGGTGGGGTTTTTTGTTAGTTTTTTTTTTTATTCAGGAACACTTCCTCTTAGTAGGAAGCAAGTATTTGGGTCCAGAGTACTTCTTTTTGTAACTCTGTACTTCTGAAAAATCTACAGGTGTAACATATATGGAGGACAAAATAACACTAATTTTATCTTAATTATATGTGAATAACTAACTAATACTCAAAACAAGTGTATGCAATAAATAAGCAATACATGAAGGCACAAAAGAAGATTTAATGGAAGTAATTTGTGAGAAGCTTAAGATATATTATCAATAATTCACTCAGTCCATTTTGATTTGATCATACATATAAATTATGTAAGCAATTATATTTATACTATTAATATATGTGTATATATATTACTATGACTTTAAAAAAACCCACTCTTTTTTGTGTGACATTTTAAACTTAGTTACTTTTCTAAAAAGCTGAAAAAACATTATTTAGAGTATCATCATAATGCAAAGTTTTAAATAAATTAAAAAAAAAAGAAACCTCCACATCTACAGTGTATTGTCCCTCAGTCTAGAACATAAAAACACTGGGGTGATTAAAAACAGTATAAAGATCATACCAAAAAAGCAGCTAGACTTCTGGGGGGAGAATCCCATTCAAAGCAACTGCTAATGTAGCAGACAGCAGTTACGAGCGCCATGACACAATGCTTCATCCGGATAAAGTTCCTTAACAGTAGCTGTTAAAAAGATGAAAGAATGAAAATATTTCAAAACCCCAAAATGTTTCAGAAGAGGGTCATGATGACAATAATTTCATTCTTAATTTCTTAATTAAGGTGAAGACTGAGAAAATAACAAGCTCTCTAGCTCACAAATCAAGAAACCTTAAATTCTCTGGCTTGGAAGATAGAGAATTTGTTAGTTGCTTGAATTGATATTTGCTGAATTTAGTTCTAGATGGTACACAAATTGTCCAACATTAAAAAGCCACTTGCAAATTGTCACAAATTATTTTATTAAATTTCAATTTTATTAAGCCTTTCTTAACAAACGTTGGACTTTCTTAATATAAAGATACTGCAGCACACTAACCCAAAAAAATGCAAAATTACTGCTCTAATTTAATTAAGATCATCTGTAGCCTTTAACATTTGTAACAAATCTGTCTGCTCTCATGTATTTTGAAAACCCAGTTTTTAAGTATTTACCAAACTAACTTAACTGCATTCTTCTAAAATGCACAGGCACAAGACATAACAGCTCTATGTTTTGATGCACGAAAATGTACTTAAATCCTCCAAAATTACTTAAAAAAAAAAAAAAAAAAAGAACCAGTGAATTATTTGTATACTGATTTGCACAGAAAATGATCACTCCTCCTGCCGGCTGCAAAAGTCATAATACCATTTTCTGTTACGAAAGTGGGAAGAAGTATTAAACTTGAGTAAAAAGGTCTTATTGCGTCTTTGCTGGAAAAGTTGTGCAAAACTTAGGTTTAGCAACTGCTTTACTCCCAACAGTAAAGAAAGAAATATTTTGCCTCTTCAAATGTTTTTTTTATGACCTATATAAAGAACTGATGTAAAATTCATCCAGCAGGTAATTTAAACTATGCTCAAGTCATTAAGTTTCCAGCAAAGTAAAAATCAGTTCTCAGACCTTTGCCTTTTCACTGAAAACAAAAATCTTGTCCCCACAGTCCTACTGAAAGCCCTGCTCTCTCCATATAAAATACGTAATTTGTGGGACAGGAAAACTGAATCAAAAGTAGTTAAAGTGGAAAAAACCATGTGTTTTTAAATATTCTTTACCAAAACATTAAAATTGTATGTAGCAAAAATATCCAGAGGAACAAGAAACAGTCCAGACTTCCTACCCCCAGGACTCTCTGAAGTATAACATTTTAGTCTGCTTTCATCTTTGATCCAAACCTTATTCAAACAACTTATTTAAAATTGGGCTAAAATAATGCTGAAAGACTCTTTACCCTGCAACAAATGGAGAACTTTCAGGTCAAAGTTAACAGCAAAAATTTATGCAAGAGTTAGTTTACATGCACCTGGGCGATAATCTGATATGTGTGGAACCTGCTGGTTTCAACTGTGTTCTTATTCATGTATTTCATGGAAATTAAGCTGCATTTTATAGAGGAGACACAATAAACCCATGTATTTTGTTTCTGTCTTCTCCAACCTATCATATTCTTTTGTAAACATACAATGAAAATGTTATTCTTTTCTCTCAGTAGTATGATGCCAGATATTTGGAGCTGATATTACGGATTTTGGAAGGGATTAGTGTTTTCTTACTCTTTACCTGTTTAGACAGTCTGTCTTCCTCTTCAATATACTTCTGTTCTTTAGGCATTAAGGTTCTTATGCTGGCTTTCACCTATGCATTAAAATATGAGTCAGTATTTCAAACTTACTTGCTCCTTACTAATAACACATACTTTAATTTGCAAAAATTACAAAGTTTCAAAGTCATGGCTGCCAAACCCGTGACATATAAGTGTACGCAGAGACAAGAGTTGCTGCTCCCTACATTAGCAGCAATAGCAGCCGCAGCAACAAAAAGAGTGGGTGTGCCAGGCATTGGCAGAAGAGTATTCTGTAGTATACATCAAGGTTTAGAGAAAATGAGGAATGACAGAAATTCTCTACAAATCAGGAACAAAAGCTCTCATGAAACTGAACTCTTTAGCAGTACAAAAAAGCCGAAGTTAAGACTTACAGCATTAAAAATCACATCTATTTCAAGATAGATGACCCCCTTTGTTGGCCCTGTCAGCTGCTTGTTTTTCAAGACGTAGGCTTTCTGTTCACCATTTTGAATCTGCAGGAAAAGGACATGACAGCCGTCTGTCTTGCGGTCTCCGCTGAATACACCCCCCCAGTGACCCCTGACCCCCAGCTGCTGAAACTGACACAGAACCCAAAACAACTGTGGCAAGTCTGACAAGTACCTGTTCATTACCAGGACCAAGTCTGTCAGGAAAAATTAACTATCATGGGATTCAACATGGCCGTGAATAGAGTATGTTAAAATTTTAGTGTTCTTATTACAGACCTTGGTTGAGAAATGACAGATACAGAGCTGCAAATTTATTTTTTTTTCTTCCCCCCCTGCTTCAGCAGAAAAAATTCAGTAGTATGTCAGGTGAATGAAACTTACAGACAGCAATGGTATAGCAACTTTGCCTAGAAAGTCAGCACTTCGATCGCGGTCTTCATCGTAAACTGTCACTTCAAGCACTGAGTGGATGTCTTTTATATTACTACAAAGGAAGTAGTACACACAGTGGAGAAAGGAAGTCACTTACACCAGCGAGTAGCAAGGACAAAAGTGTGAAAGGTTAGCACAAACAGATACCCATCTATTTTTCCAAGCCATGGAGGAGAACAGAACGTAAGCAAATGAGGCCTCTGCAATGATTGCTCTTTCTCTCTCTCTTTCTCTCCAAGGCTTTCTCAGCTGAGGTTTGCTTTAAATCTCCTACCTAGGGTTTGCGCTGCATGACCTGCAAGGAGCAGCACTGGGGGATTTACAGCCACCAGTAGCAGGATTGAGAGCTTTTAAAGGCTAGCCCTTAAGCACTGCTGCCATTGCTGCAATTCTTACTGCAAATACTGTGAAATCTGTAGGTTTGTAAATGGAAATAATTACAAGCTATAAGAGCATATCCTTGCACAGGAAACAAGCTCTTTATTTTTGAAATCCTAGCTTAATTACAAATATACAACAGTCATTACAACAAATAAAGAACAAACAATAGAAAACAATCCATTTTTCAGCTACTACTGAGGCAAAAAAGCCTGCAAGCTATTAAACATTCCCCTGCCATGCATTAGAAACGTCGCTGTACATTGTAAACTGTTGAGTGAAAAATTCATATTCCTTATTTGGAGAAAAAGAATCATTTGAGAGAACTCATTTTTGATCGAATGGCTGAACCAGCAAACACAAATTCAAGTAAAGCAGTTTAACTGCAGTAAAATATTTGCCTCCAGATGAGGGATTGCTAGCCCAAAAATTAATTAACAAATCTGAGGATAAATATAATATTCAATGCAACTATACATACAAAAAAGGCCTTAAAGGCCTTTAGATGTTTTCTAATTGATTCCTGATTAGTCTTTTGTCCTCCACAAATCCAGGCAATTCCGTGAGCAGAGAACACTGCCGAGCATTAGAGGATGATTAGTCATTGGCTGTATTAGTATATAATTAAAAATAAATTAATGAAGAATTTAACATGGTTTTGCAGATACAGAAATGAGAACAACAATAATAAGCTGTTGCAAAGTACAATTATTGTGAGATATTTTCTTTTGTTCTGAGTTCATTCCTCAGAACTCACTGCAGGTCAAGAAAACCTAAATACCAAATATATGACAGACAACTTTAGAGGGGGAAAAAATTAAATTCACACTGAATTTTAAGATCAAGAGCAAAATATAGCATTTTCATTTATGATAAAGTGAAGTAAGTGTACACAAAGGTAAAGCTTCTACTGGTTTTGCAGAGGACTGTTAGCTGATTTCAGCAGCAGTGAGATCTGCAACGATCAGGGTTTTTTCTATCACTGGTGTCACACTGCAGTCAGATAGAAGAAGGGAGAAAAAGAAGACAACTGAGCAAGACAAATAACAAGGACAATTTGTTTGTGGAAGACTTTTTTTCTACTTTGTCAAGTAGAAAGTTTCTACTCTGTCTTTAAAATAACAGAAGGATAAAAACCCAATACCATCACTTCATGACAAACTAAATATTTTAGACTGCATTTTTCCCAACAGCTGTACTAGTATTATATGACTAGAGGGTATTGTGAGAAGGGCAGTTGTTAAATGGAAAGAAGTTGAAAGTATTTGATCTTAATTCAGAGATGTATGAATAAATTTAGAATTTCTAACTTTCTACAGTTGACTACTGTTTTTTAAAGTTAACAATCCCATTTTAATGAAGGTCATAACCACAATACCTTTTTTTCCCACTCAAAACTTCAGGGGCAAAACCATCACACTGGATTTGGTCCTTGAAACTCTCACTGAACCTAGCAGGAGTCTGGAGTGCTTAGCATTACATATAGCTGGTTTCCAAGAAACAGACCTGGCTTTTTAACCTTTAAAATGATACCACTTCTCTAATTTTTAATCTTAAAAAAAGTATTCAGATGTTTAGTTTAGAAAGATCAGTATGTCGTCACTATTCTTCTTCAGAACCACCAGCAGGTATTCTCTTCAACACCCTCCCCTCCAAAAAAATCCACCCAAAACCTGCTGCCCTCTTTCCCAATTCAAACACCCACTGCTCATCCCTCCCCCACAAATCCAAACACCTACAATGTGAAGATTTTGTTCCATTCTGGATTGAGGTTCTTGTAGATGGTATGTGTCAGCAGTCTGTCATTGTTCAGTTCAACTACACAAAATGGGTCACTTTTACCTATAAGAGAAAATTTGGAAAAAAATTTACAAACTAAGAAAAGACATGGTGAGCAAAGTTTAAATAAAAACTAGTTTGGCGTTTTTTTTCTCTTCTCCTAGGTTGTACTATAATTCTCTCAAGAATTGATTCAAGGAAGTCCTATGGGCTGGATTATATTCAAGATGCTCAGAAGAGGCCCTCATCTCCTTAATCTATTAACATTCTTTGTTAAAAGAACAACTTTCTGTCTTAAAAAAAAAAAAAAAATTAAAAAATCACTATACAGATTTTTCTGATGAAAAACAGCATGTTCCTAAAAGATGCCAAGCACCTTTCTGAGACAGCTAAGAGAACTTTACTTTAATGGTGCCCATACTCCACTGACTGTAATGATAACACAGAGCATTTTGATATGAAGGAAATTTATTATTTCATATTATTTGTAATAACACAGCACCAATCAGAGTTATCCCAAAATTACTAAGGCCTACATGTTTCACATTATACAAATCCTCTCCCCAAAACAAGGAGTCTTAAAGACAGTCTCATATAAAAGCCCAACACCAGAGAAAGTGGACAAGTACAAATAAACAATGAGATTGTATCAGCTGGAATGATGGGCTGTAGTCTCAGCATAGCAGGTCAAACATGGTTGAGACTAATGTATACATTAAAGAACAATGAAGTAGCTTTGCATATATTTACAAAAAGGTCCCTCAGCATGAACGCCAGAAGACAAAGTATGAAGATGCCGCTTTGAAAATGTAATAAGTGATAATGGAAGCAGGATAATGGAAATTGCTATGCAGGTTTGGGTTTTTTTTTTCATCTAAAGAAAAAAAATGGGGAAACAAGTGTGCTTGTGTGTGTGTGCTTAAATGTGAAATAAGCAGCTTATAGCAAAAGACTGCAGGTGAGCAGTCCTTAGATACCGAGCAGAGAGCATGAAAAATCATCCTGACTACAAGTTGAGGTGGTAAAACAGGAAATTTACACTAAGTTTTTCAAGGTTTGTCTTTAGAAAGGTGTCATGGTTTAAACCCAGATGGAAATTAGGCCCCATGCAGCTGCTCCCCTCCCCCACCACCTCAGGTGAGAGAGCCAAAAGGCAGAGATTACGGGTTTAGATAACAATTTACTGGAAACAGCAATGATATAAGAAAACAAACACTAACAGCAACAATACTAATAGCAACAGTGTATAAAAGAGTGATTATAGGCAAAATGCTCACTATCTCTGATGCTCCCTCTACCTTTTTTTCCCCCAAGCCCAAGATAATGAAAAACAATGGCAGACAAACCATCTGTGCCTGTGTTTTTTCCCCAAGCCCAAGACAATGAAACAACCACAAAGCAGACAAAACCTGGAGCTGGGACCAGCACCACCCCACCACTCTGCTTACTGTCTGCTCCCCTGAGAAAGGACAAAATGGCCGCAGAACCTCCATGTGCCCCCCTTTTCCCCCACCCAAAGCCACACCCTTTCTTCTGGGAAGTGAGAATACCTTACTTCTACCCCCTGCCTTGGCAATGATGTGGGTGGTATAGAATAACAAGCTAGACAGGCCCACATGGCTCCAGGCTCTGCCCCGTCCCCATCCTTGGCGGAAACTAGGGCAAAAGGATAAGAAGAAAAGTAGACAACTGAATCTGATGCTTAACAATAGCTTGGTTGTGTAAAAAGGAGCTCCCTTAAGAAGGAGGAAGCAAGACTGGTATTTCCAGGTTTCAGGGCACTCCTGAAATTTCTTGGAAGGGTAAGAAGGTGTTGTGAGGTAAACCTGAAGAACTGCCGAGGTAAACCTGAAGAACTGGAAAGAGCAGTAACGAACACATGAGGGACATGGTGGGAAGACAGTTCCAATAAAGAGGCAATAAAGGGAAGAAATCACACGGTGGATTAAATTATTTAACTCATATTTCAAATTATGATACTAATGACAACAGTATAAACGCTGTCTAAAACAGAGAGACACTGTCCTTCTTACCTATTTTTATTTTCTTCAGTAAGTAAAAGGAGTAACTTTTGCCTTTCGCACAGAATACAAGTGTGTACGCATAATTTTCACGTAAGGCTACAAATATGTAAGTAGAAAGCTGAACAACAAATTACTGCTCCCCGGACCCAAAGGAACTTTGCTGAAAATTAACAACTGAGTTGTGTACTACAGCATGGCTTGCTCTTGTCTCTAGACTTTATTCAGGCAGTAAAGTGTTCGAAAG
The DNA here is from genome assembly GCA_013399855.1 of Oxyruncus cristatus. Classification (NCBI taxonomy): domain Eukaryota; kingdom Metazoa; phylum Chordata; class Aves; order Passeriformes; family Cotingidae; genus Oxyruncus; species Oxyruncus cristatus. The sequence continues at coordinate 113,208 of VXAY01006788.1, read as the reverse complement.
GTACTGAATGTTGGCACAGGCCTTCCACAGTCAAATCCAGGACACTAAGCATCTGTATTTTGTAATGTCTTCCATAACTCCGTATTAGTTTTTCATGCATTATAAGAAGCCATAAATTGAGTAGCTAAATTAATGGGGCTACTTTAACAATATTAGGAGACACATAATTTGTTTCATACCCTATACAAATGACAATGAAATCAATATTTAGACAAAGATGTCCAGGGATCACATATCTGAATCTGCAATATTGATTCTGACTACATCAGAGGTTAATGTGCATATTATTAACTTTAATGATAAAGAATAATTGTTTTAAACACATTGTGAATTACAGTTAATTGATGTTTACCTCCTCTAAAAAACCATATACAGCTGAATGTTTCCCATTATCTTGAAAAATTATTCATTAGTCAGCAGATACAAATATATCACACATCTCATCAATGTTTTCCTACTTCACAAAGCTAAAAGGTGGTAGGAAACTTAAACAATTCACATTGAGTTCTGTAGGTTTCAGTATTTGAAAAAGACATATCCAGAAGATAGTTAAAACAACAAGGCAGTACTGACATGGCAGGTAAACTACTTTATCTCCTTTTTTAAAGTATTATCAATCATATTTGCATATGGTGGTACAATGTGAGTTGAGCTTATTAGTTGTATACAGACACAAGAAAATGCACTGCAGCATATACAGGCCATCTTCTACAAACAAAGAGAAGGTATTTACTACATTTTTTATTTTCTGCACCTGTTGGCATGTGTATCTGAAAGGCAGCACTCTTCGCTGACATGCTCAACATACGGTATGTGCAAACATTATTAGGATACTAAGTAAAAGAAATGAACATGATCCAGAAATGTAAAAAGATTTGGTGAAACTCATATCCATCTGTCATCTTTCAAGATCTCATTATTAGAAAGAATAACTGCAATCTTACCTCTCACTGACAGCCTTCACAACCTGCTGCACTGCGAGAGTGTTCAAAATAATGGGATTGTTCCCAGTGAAAGCCTTAAGAGAGCACTAAAATATTAAAATATGGCCTTAGGTCTCCTTGGTTCGTATGACGACCCAGCATCACTATATTATTCAAATCCAGTACCTTAAGCACAACGCATGTTCTAACCAAGGTAACCTCAGACTTCTGTCAGTTAATGATTAGCCATTTCAAACAAGAGATACAGAAATGGTTTTCTTCATTTTTATACAAAAGAAACACACATGTTCAGAAAAGCATATGCTCTCCATTTATCTCATCTAAAAGTACACTTAAAACCCTCTGATTAGACTTGTGCTGCCTATGCTCAATTACTACATTCTATATTATGTCATCACAAGTATGACATAATATATGACAACATCTATATTGTCATCACAAGTATGCCTTTCACTACAGACTAAATCACAACTGTCATATGTAAGTGTATATAACCTGTCACATGTCAAGAAAGTCTACCCAAATCTCTGTGGCTACTGAGGATCTTCCAACTAGCAATTCCCTCTCCATATCTTAAGTAGGCCTCCATTCCAGAGGAACTTACCTATTGATCAAGTGGACATCTACAAAAAGCTCCTGTGCTTGGCACTATGCATGGGTAAGATGACCACCACCTGCATACAGTACTTACACGTTAAAAGCATGTTCTCAGAAGCACCAACACCAGCACTTCAAATTTTGAGTAATCCCGTGACTTCAGTGGGACTAACTGCTAGTATTCCTACCAATATTTGAAGGAAGTCATAAAAGTACGTAGTAAAAACCAAAGTACATCTTCCCACTTACTGAAGTCAAACCTGCAGAAAACCTCAATATGAAGCAAAACAAATCTCATTAATCCAATCTGTTGCTGTAATGTCTCATGCTTTTTGGACTCTACTTGAACAGTCCTAAGGGCTCCTGAAATTACAGAAATAAACTGCTAATTTACATAATATTCATAATTGGAAGGGAACGCAGTATCTCTTTTGACAGATCTCCCTCACCCTTTTGCCCCTTTACCCATTACAGAAGTGGACTGTCTGACAATGTCCTCTAGAAGGAGTTTCACTTTGTAATGTATGGTAACACTGCAAAGAAGAACTACTAATCTTTTGAAGCTTCCCATTTTATGCCACACATTGCATCTAGTTCAACAGACACCCTTGCTTGTGCTATGCTGTATTGCATTTAATGTTTAGACAGTTGCAGGACCGGAGCACAAATTGAGATTACCTTACTTAGATCTAACTTAGACAGCACTGTGTTCCTCACACTGCACATGATGCACACATTAAACTTATAGTCACCTTATTTCTTAGAACTACCACATGCCCCTGAATGAACACCCATAACCTGAACTCAGCCCAACTCTGCAACAGAGGACAACCAGGAACTATAAATGTCTTATTTGCTGTTTGCTTCAAAACTGATAGTCCTCCATAGCCCAGGAAGTCCTTCACAAATGAATAAAAGTAAGTTGAGAGCTCAGATTCATTATCTGTATCTCAGAAGTTTGACCACTAAAACATTTTTCTCCTGCAAGTGTGTAAAATTCACTTGTTCATCACGAAAAAGACATCTAAATAGTGATTTTAATTGCTTCTCAAAATATTTAGAAAAACAAAACAACAAAACCTTACTCTCCGCTCAATTTTAGCTTCTGAATTTTTTTCTAAAGTAGCTACAAAACCATATTGCCTGTGTTTTTTCACTTGGAAAAGTTTGGGAAAGGCCCTTTGCATCAGTTCAAACACCACGGGACTTCCGCATTTGTAGATCAGATGGCTCTTTGTGCTGGAACTCATAAGCAAGCACCAAACACACTAGGTGACTTGTGAACCCTTGGGAAATGATGGTCATGGGCTGGTGGACCGGTCTCTGCCACCGGACATGCCACTGCAGCCTGCCCTCCAGGCAGGAGGTGAGCTGGACTCTGTCCAGTCTAGAGAGCAGCTAAAACAGCAAACCATTCGGTATCATCTCAAATTGAACTACAGAAGTACTGCTTTATCACAAGAGATGGTAAAGATGTGACAAATTCAAGTGCAAGGATCTTTTGTTTGTATAATTATGAACTTCACCTGAATGTTACAGCTGCCAAACTGCAATATGATATAATTCGTACTTCTGGGCAAGTTAAATAGATCTGTCCTTCAATGGTCCCTGAGGGGGAAATTGTCCACTATAAATCTTGGTGAACTGTTTCCCCAGCAAAAATTCATTTTAGGGCATAGCATTTCTTCCAAACAGAGGCTTCAGTTCAACACAAGAGCACTTTCACACTCACTTCCCAGTTCCAGTTGTAAACAAAGCAGAGTTTTTCCTTGATGAAAAGCTATCAAAGCCTAAATTTGCATTTCTTACCAGGTTTTGTACAAGTTCAACTGTGATGTTCTTTTATTATAAAACTCTATTAAATGCATGCATTTGTCTCCAGAAAACTGCATGTCATTTGCATATTATTAATATTGCAATAAACGAGACTTTAGTAAACAAAAAATATGGAAACATCCGTATTTCATGCAATAAGATGTTTCTCTGCCTTACAGAGGAAAAAACCACTTGTGTACAGTAATAAACATCATGCTTTTCTGTTTTCAATCATTGAGATTTCAGCCTTTAGAAAAGAAAATGAAAAATTAGAAACACCATCAGTTACTGTAGAAAGACTCTGTCTTTCTTAATTAGGGCTGCCATGGAACTACCATGGATGTAATTGCTCTTCAGAGTAGATGCAAGCAAACAAGCACGTGGCAGACCTATCCGTCCCCTGAAAAACTTATTGCACTTCATAAGTATTAACTCACAAGGGACAGCAGATAGCATCGGGCTAGATACCCATGAGCACTGCAGAGGTACTTCTACCACGGCTGTAGAAAACATGCATTGCTGAAATATATCTCCAGGGACAAAAATAATTTCCTACTTTTCCCATTTCAAATGCATTCTCAACAAAAGGAACCAGATGGTAGGCTAAATATAGATTGGCACTTAACATCTACCTGCCACTGATCAGTCCATAAAGTTACATAAACTGAAAGCCAACTTCAGCATTAGCTAGACCATTAACTAATTTAATGCAAATTTCTAACCTTATTCTAAACATGAATTTTTGCACTATTGAAATTACATTACCAAAACGAAACTAAAAATGTTTTGGACAGTTTAAAACCCTAATAAGGGATTTCAATTCCATTTCTACTTTTTAAAGTCAAGTTCTCACACCACGACCTCATGAAATTCAACCAACTTTAACATGGTTAAGAAAGCCAAAATATTACTTGAATATTTCATAGGCTATTATAGTCCTCTCCTAACTCTGGCCACGCCTATCCACTATGGATCTAAAAGAAAAACAGAAAAAAAAGGCCTTTATTTTTTGGGAAGACAAGACAGCCAGTTCATGACTCTGGGGGGGCAGTGCCACTCATGCAGACGCTAATGTCACTAATGTTGTTCCAAGCTCCCTGCCAGCCAGCTGCTTGCAACAGAGCAGTCAGTCTGACCTTTGGCCAGGAGGAGGAAAGGCTCAATAGCATGAGAAGCTGCCTTATCTAATGGATTAAGTACAGGACCCAAGCCAAATGCCAGCTTTGAGAAGGATTTGCTCTGTTGGCCTTAGCCAAGTCAGTTAACCTTTCTTAGTTTTCCATCTTTAAAATGGAAATTATAATTTCACTCTATCTGTGCTGCAGCAAACATTTTGCAATAGACTGATATCATGAATGCTTGAAGTGTCTTATCCAGCAAGGTAGTAGTGCCATAACCAAGTTAAACTCATCTCCACAGAGTATTTACAGAAAAAAGAAAATTTAATAACCATGAGTCACCCTTTCAGTGTAAATTTAATTGTAAATGCTATGGTTAACAAAAAATATATTTTAATAAAATATCTTTTAAATCCTAATTTTGCCATTACTATCCTAGAAATGGTACTTGAAAAAACAGTAGTTTTGCAGTATGTGATACTGGACCAAAGTCTTTAGGTGACCTATATTATAGGACCCGGTGAGATTTTATCTACCACAGACAGATAAAAGTCCTGCCCATCTACTAGATTTCCATACTTTGTGGAGATAGTTCAAGTGTATATTGAAATGTGTTTGCCACTAATTGACAGTGCAAATTACTTTTGGAACTGTATTTCCAAAGGGCCACTGAAAATTTGTTTCTTCAATTTTACATGCATGGGCTTCCATACCTTTGTGAATTTAATGTTTGTATACTCTGACATTTCCTAGCATCGGAAGAACAATTTCAAAGATGTGAATGTTAGGACAGTTTAGTAGAAGAGATTTTAGAAAAATCAGCTACATTCTGCACAATCAGCCATCTCGGTGTCTTCATCGTACTTTCAAATACTGTAATCAAAATTTTAACATGGAATTTTCTTAGAAGAGAGGCTGAATTCCAGACATAAAACTGAAAAAAAAAAAAAGAATAAAACAAAAATCTGACTAATTTTCTATGCTTAGTTTCTACTTTGCAGAGGAGGAAAAGCCTGAAAATTTTGACTGCAAACCTAAATATCACAGTAAAGTCCATCTGGTATACCAGGTTCTGAAATTACAGTACACAGAAAAAACGCAAACAATTGATTATTAATGAGCTCAGAAATACAAATAAATTTACTTCTAATGAAGACTGGAGACACAGTAATCAAAGTGTTAAAAATTCATTTCATGCACATCTCATTTGCCTCTTAGTTGATATTTACCACATAATTCTGTGAGAAAGTGGAGGCCTAAGATGCTCCCGATAAATGTCTCAATTAATTGTACAGAGGTAGCCCTCTTTGAGCTGAACCAGAGCTGTGAGCTCTTTATTAAAAGCACTATTCGGTAGCCTGTAACCTTGTTCCTTGACTCCTCTCTAGTTTCCAATTTAAACAAGTCCCCATGCAGCCCACTCTAAAGGGCTTTGTCTCCCTGTCATTGTTATGAGAGCCGGGGCATCCTGGAAGTGTGAAATCAGACCTCATGAGCTGAACGGTTCCCCAGGGAACGCCAGACCATGCAGAAGGTCAAAGTCATGGGCTGGACCATCTGAAAGCGTCTGATCGGTGGTCTGTGACACAGCAAGAGGGGTGGGGGAAGGGGACAGGGGAGCCAAGGGCTAGAATTGAACACATCTTAATTAAAGCCCAAAGACAGCAAAATAAACTGTTTTCTAGGCAGACCATCTCATGGAGCTTGGGTTTTGCTCTGCTAATCTGAGTTGCTAACTATTATTCCTTTAAAACACAGCACTTTTGCTGAAATCAATTAAACCTGTGGCACATCTTTTCCCACGCTGCTTACTTCTCGTAAGGCAAAGATTTTGAATTTTATTTTGTGACACAAGGAAAAGGAGGGATGCACCTGCTCCAGTAAAGGAGACGCAGGCACTGCCTTGCAAAGACAGCAGCCTTTGACCACCTATACCTGACTATGCTGTGAAAGGAATATACATATCTGACTATTTCCTAAATAATGTTACAGTAAAGGGCCTATTGCTTTCTGAAATTTGTAGGCAGTAGGTGAAAACTATATGTATCATGGCAGAAGCCAACTAACATGATGAGTCCATTATACTTTAGGTTTCACTGCACCACCAGAGTATTTCTTCATGTCACTCTAGCCCCTACTCTGCCAGGGCTCCACAAGTAGCCAAATCCTTGAGAAGGTCTGCCAGAGAAACCACAAGTGAGCAAAGATGTAGAGAAACAGGAAAATATAACTCCTCATAGCTGAGGATTTAGGGAAAAAATAGCCATCCAGTAAATAGCTAAAGCACGAAGAAGATTCAATTGAAAATTTCTTCTCAGAGCAAGAAGAAAAAAGGAAACTTCATGCTCAATATCTTTCCATTTGTCAGATTACAGTTTCAAATAATCATACTAAAAAATACGTGATTTTGAGGAAGCTGTATTTGCCGTGACCATAATTTCCAACAGAACGTAATTTTGCACTGGTGGAATCCAACTGGTGGAAAATTGTGTTTTGACCATGGAAAGACACTGTTTTCCTCTGAGAAAACATCCTCACAGACGTAGCAATTCCCCAAAGGCCCCAGTCCTGAATGATGCCCTGTTTTTCAGATGCCCCCAAAATCAAGGTGAGCTTTCAAGCACCAGTGGGGAATCTCTCAACCCCTCAGTGGTCCTTCCTTTCTTAGACCTCCTTGCGAGTGGGTCTAGTGAGAAGTCTGACTTTATTTATTCTATGCTTTTTAATATTTTTAATACCCAGTTATGGCATGCTCCAGCAGCACCCCATTTCAAAACTGGCAGTGCCCACTTGCTCCCCTGCCCACAATTCAACTGAAATTTCAGCTCAGCCTGGCACCTTATTCAATGCATGTGCATGTGAGGGGGCTTTTAAGCTTAGGCCTGAACCACCACCCTTAATCATTCTCCTTTTTTTAAAAAAAATCTGTACTAACTTTAAAGATCTGAAGTGCACTGTCCAATACCAGGCTATTGAAGCTGGAGAAAAAACTGCCCTTGGCTATCAGCAGTTTATTAAGGGCTTAACTGAAGTGACCTACTGTAGTAGCATTCCGCTGAAAAAGGCTATGAGCTTTCTGACAAAAGGAGAAGAATTGAGGGTTTCATTAAAAAGTAATTTGTGTTTTTTACTCATTCATTCAACAGGAGTCTCAATTACTCTTTATTCACACAGAGTTAATACAGTATTACAATGCTGCTCAATGAATGTATAGTAACAAAAGAAAAATTTCATGTTTTGAAAGGGAAAAAAAAATCCTTGCAATAGTAGTAAGATTGATGACTACTTAAAAGATTACAGAAATCTTTTTCTGTCTGTGCTTATGCTTAATGATGGAATATTAAGGATTTTAAGAATCTACTCAGCCCAAACTAGTAAAATTTGATTTATTACTTAACATGAAAAGATTCCTGGAAGTGAGATGGGATATGTCCAGCAGGTAGGAAGCAGAGCAAACCACAAAGATACTATACAGTTTTTCCAGCTATTTTTCAGACTCAGAGACAAAAGATGAACTCTGAAAACATAACACAGTAAGAAAAGCAAACTAGTCCTTAGCGTTTACTCACAGAAGCAGTCCTTAGTGGTGTAACACCACTGATGGCAGCACTTTCCTTACTGACTAGTAAGTATTGCTTAGTTGAACAAGGGTGGTAGGTCAAGTTTTTACAAAATTTCTGTAAACAGGATTTATTGACAATCACCAAATAGCTACTTTGAGTTATTTCTCAATATTACTATTCAAAGTTTAATTTTAAATGAATGATTTGTACATATCAATAAGTTACTATAGCTATAAATTACTACAGTAGATAATAAACCTCCTTTGCCCTCTTTTCAAAATACCAGGTACTTTTGTCCGAAGTATATAATGATTTCTGTCACCCCTGAAATGTGCAGCAATCTTACTAAACATATCTGCTGTATAAATGCTTTTTCTTACTAAAAACAAGAATATTTTGTTATTACAAGACACGGGAAGATATTGAGTGTTCTTTCCCTTCTTCCTGATTGTCATTCTAAATGCAACGTCTAAAAACTTTTGGTAGCTCTGTACATCTTTAATTGAATCAAATGCATTTCCAAAACAACTGTTCAACCAGCACAAATAACATGTTCATTTGAAAAAGTCAAAGAGTGAACGAGATCAGGGACTGAATTATCCTATTTGCCCCTGAATAACTTAATCTCTCTCTCCGTTCAGACCACATTGGATTATAAGGTCAAAACATAGTGAGGAATCTTTAGAAGCAGTCCTCCAACCTCCCCAAAAATAATCTGTTATTTTGTGTGCCACAAACCGGATCAGTTTCAGCAATAAAATATTTCCACTGTTACCCTGTCTGAAATCCCGGTAGTCATGCTAATTATCAAAAAACTATTGATATCTTCATCTTCTCCTGTAACAGAACATTTATGTCCTAACAGCAATTAAATCAGGTAAGTCTAGCTTCTTTTT
>VXAY01006788.1:65813-104217 GCA_013399855.1 Oxyruncus cristatus | reverse complement strand
AGATGGCTGTTTTCTGCCACAGATGCAGAAAATTTTGCTCCATTCAACTTGTGCAGTACAAAGGTGATTGTACCTAGAAGAGGTAACTTTGACATTTCTGGATAAATATGTCCAGTATGGCTGATACACTTTTCCTTTATTTTGAAAAGCTAAATGTCATATTAGCCATTCAACTTACATTACATAAAATAGAGAAAAAAAAAATTGTTTCCCTTCTTACAAAGATAAGCAGTAGCTATAGTAAACTGTATGTACTTGAAATGTCTGAAACCAACAGCAGCCTTGCTAAACATCTGACAGATATCAACTGTTTTTTTTGGCAACAACTTTAAAGCTGTATCTAAGTCTAGCACCTTTCATGTGCCTTGTCCCTTGGAATTCAGCTTTAATGTTGATAATTTTGTATAGTTTCATCTACTAAGAAAAAGAAGGGTTTTCTATGTAGTTTTTACAGGGTCTCTGATGAAGAAAAATGTGTATTTTGCCCTTATGAGAAATAAGCTATGCAGGGCTATGCTAGCATTAGAGTAACTTGCTGCCTTGTTTACAAAAGTTCTGTTTGCTTCTGTTTAAATTTTTTCATTAATGAGCAAAAAGTGAAACTGCGCAAACAGAATATAATCTTCATATAAGCTTCTGTGTTAAGCAGTTTTTTCGCATTTCTAAAAAGCCTATGGTATTTACTGTCACAGAAACTAAATGAATCCTTGCCTGTGACATCAGCTGCCATCAATGCCTCTGCCCTGATGACCTTCACCTGAAGAAATCCCACATCGTTGATGTTATGGAACATCATCATTGGACTCTAAAAAATAATAAAAAGAAAAATAATTCTGGATTGCAAAAAAGACAAACCAAAACCAAGATTAACAGTCTCCTCCCTAGCCCAGACATAAGTTACTATGTAATTATGCCCATGTATTCAGACTTTTAAATATTATTCTCTGAAGGAGTACAGTTGTCAGCATTTTTCTGTACTTTGCAACTTTAATCTATCAATGAAAATTACAAAGGAAAAATTAGAATATGAATTATTAAATCTAACACTAATTCTAATGAATCAATACTCAATAGTACATGAACAACTGTACTTCAAAATTTGAAATAAGAGCAGTGAATTTACAAAATTAACACGAACAATGAAAATATTCTTCTCCCTGGATTATTTTGCAAAATCTACGTTCACATTTTCCTTTTGATGGTTCCAATAATATTCTAACAGTGACCTAGGGCCAATATAGTTTTTTTTGTAGTTGACTAATATAAACAAGCTTGCATATAACATATATGCCTATATAAGCTTGCAAGTAACATGAGCAAAAGCAATCAAAAGAGGGCAACAACAACTTAATAATTTTCATAATAATCACATGCAAAAAATATAAAAAACCAATTAAAGTAGGTTTCAAATTAAATGGCAGACAGCTTTTACCATATATCATTATATTTTTTTAGTACAAATTTCTTCAATATCTACGTACATTAAAAAGAGAAAGAAAAAACTTTAGAGTAGACTAACATTTGCATTTATCCACTCAATACAGATCTAGAAAGCTGCTTGAAAAGTACGTTCTGTTGCTGCTTTTTTTCTGAGTAACTAAAACTAACAAACTGTGAGTATTGCACTAATTAGGCATGACAAGCTGTAATTCTCAAACTGTAACTTTGAACACAATTTAAAATTTGCAGAATTTCAGATGTCAGAACATTGAATGCAACTTTGAATCTGTAATTTATTAATAACTAACCGAGCTTTAAATATTCAGGTTGATAACCTGGGGAGAAGCTCCAAAAGTATAGGATAAAACAGTAAAATTATGGACTGCAAATGCATTTAAAACCACATATAAATATGGTTTAATTTTTGATTGCTTTGCAAGTCTTATAAATACTAGCACATATATTTATTTTAAAATCTGGACTAATGCATGTAATGCCTGTCATCTTTCCTAAAATTTTAATATAGTGAAACATTTCCACTGCCTATGACAGTGTCCAGGTTTCTATAAAAAGCAAATACCAGGTAAAACACCAAATCAACACTTCTTTAATTTATCACAAAGGTAACAGTGACTGTTTGGAAAACCAGAATAAATAACATCACTAGGTCTAAAAACCAGACATGCTGCTTAAATGAAATAATACATGTCAGCTTGCAAAAACCCCCAGTATGTTTATCCATAGACAACCTATCCATTAAGATGTTAAAACATATAATATGCATCCCTGTCTATTAATATGAGAATTCCAAGAGTTAATTCACACTGATATTAATTTTACAAGCCCCAACAGACCATTTATTGTTTACAGTGAAGATGTGACCTGGCTATATTGAACTGAGAAATCCAGTTTACTGTAGTAGCCCACATTACATACATACAAATACATGCATGCATGTTATCATGGGATAACAGTTAATAAATTTTTAGCTATTTTAAGAAGTTAATCATCATAAATACTACTTCAAAATACTGATGGTCAACTTTAATCTGCACACACTCAACCCCTTGCTTATGTGCTTACAAGCTGAGGGTGGCAGAGATGGTGTTGCAGATAACAGTGTTAGAATTCAAAGCATCCTGGCACTGTCCCTCCTTTGTTACAGTAATGATCAGGTTTGGTTTCTGAAGCTTCTTATCAGAACTGCTACCACAGAGATAATACTGCTCTAATACCATGATGAAAGTGAAAGGATTTATAAAAATATATCCACATTCTACACAAGTTTCTCAATGACCAAACAAACACCAAACTGGAGAAATAAAACAAAGCGAAAACCAAACACAAATAAAGACAAGTGAATGCCCCCACTTCCTAGGATGCCAAACAGTCCCCCTTTTCCAAATCCTGGTAAGCTCAGTCCTCAAGGAGGCACCAGTGCGGTATTTCACTTTGCCACCTTTGTTAGAATCTCACAGAATAATTATTTTTGAACTTTTAGTTCCAGCAAGTCAGCTGCCTTAGATTCATTCACAGTTCATAACTCTGCTGAAAATGCATATGATGCCACAGCAGAGGCTCTGGGAGAAACGTATTACTTTAATACATTACTTTAAATACATAACTTTAAGTAATGATTTATCAGATGATATTCTGTCTTCTTATTTATGATTATTGTTGAAGATATCAAAACCCACATGGTTTCTGAAGCCTCAAATTTCCATAGCAGAGGAATCTGTGATTTGCTGGGAATCTTTTCAGCCCTCAATAGATGGGAAAAGATTGAAATGCTCTGGAGATGAGTCCTCTTTATTTTTTTAATGAAAGGCTGTATAATATATTTTCTGTATGGCTGCAGCAGCTGTCAGGGAGAGCATCTCAGTTCAGCTCTATTATGGGAGAAGCAATACTCCATCCTATGGCATCAAGATACACTAAGGGGCCAGAACTGATTGACAGCTTGTCACCATGACGTCTTATTCCATCTCTGTTATGGAGAAAATTAATGTCACACCACCAGCCTTATGACTCGCTGTCATCTTAGAACTGCTCACCTTTTATCAATGCTCTAAATAACATTTCAAGCCTATCGTCTCACAGTGGACAATCTGGTCAAGGGACATTAAATCAGATGACTGTGAAATGTCATAATAAAAATGGAATGCTAACAACTTCTCTAAACTAGCTCCTCTGGTTTTTAAACTGTGACAAGGGGGACCATGGGTTCAGCACACCAGTTCTGAAAAGGTCATACAATCTCTCTTGGTCTGTACCCATTAATGCGCCCCCCCCTCCCTTCACCCCAAAAGGAATTAATCTTTTCAGACAATTGTGGTAAAATAATGGTTCAAACAGTAATGCCTGTTTAATTTGTAAGGCTCTGATGTTCAGCTACAAATGGTTAAATGACAGTAATAGAGTAATTTTCTAAGGGTATTTGATCTGATGGCAAGGTCAGCTCATTAACTGTTTTTGGCTGCAGAAAGGGTGCAAAATACATTTCTCTAATGGAAGCTAGATTTTTTTTAAGAGGACAAAAAATAAAACCAAAAATACAGCCATTCAACGGGGAACTGTAGGTCTTGCTAATTGCACATGAATGCGTTCTGAAGTGGAGATATGAATACCAAAGACAAATTGAACATCAGTGAAAGTAAACTACTTGAATTGTGTTAATCCTGATAATTTCTTTCTTCTGCTGATCATTTTAATAAAAACAGTAAAATTTATCAAAAAGGTATGTAGAAGCCACAATTTTCAGAAACACATGATGAGAAATTCACACCTTTGCAATATGAATACTGTCCTAAAATATCGATGTTTTCAAGTGCATACAGCAACGCAAGAAAAGACACATATCGATGTATATGCAAGAAACAGGAATAAACCAGATCAATATTATGACACATAATTACGCTTTACACTGGGGACAAAAAATGAGAATTTAAGAAAACTGATTAATAGTACACAGTCGTAACATGTTTCTATACTGCTATTGAAATAATCAAAACCATCAGTATCACTTGTCTGCCATATCATCACACAGAATAATCCACAGAAATAGGCTATTGCGGCTCTTGGTAGCAAGAACTATGTCACCTCAAAAACACATCCATCAGAAATTTGTTCTACTTATAGACATCTATTCTGAGAACCACAGACTGTCTTGGTGAATTCCAAAATGTGCAATAACTCTCTTAATTGTAATTATTTTTCAAAGATGGTGGACAATACCTTAGCTTTCAGTTCACTTAGGAATATTATATTTAGCCTCTCTAAGTCACCTCTATTAAACTGCGTTTATGATAACACTATTGGTGTATGAGTTGTACAAGCATTAGCAGACAGCTGATTCAGTGGAGATAGCCAGAATAAATTTGCTGAAGCGCACATCCTGCTAATCTGTTTGAAGAATATTGTACAGCATTAGTACTAGCACTTCATGTTATCTGCACAGCCTGATAAGGTACATCTTTATTAAATTCAGTTATTGAAAGGATGTCAGTCATGGAATAGGAATATTTTAAAATCTTGGAAATAAATTAAGCAGCTCTTTGTTAGTCAGAGCTTGGTTTAATGGCTGAGTGTCTAGAGAAGCCTTTCTAAACACCTGGCAGCATTGTACAATAAAAGCTTTGTAATTTTAAGTGGAAATAGCATGTTTTTTTTCTTTCTTTCTCCATGCATAGTGAAACAGTTACTTTTAGGGATTCAGACATCAGCAAATGCTGGAGTAAGAGCTCCCCTCTCTGTTGCTTAGATAAAATTACAAAGATACTGTGTAATGTGAAGATGCTGGGAAATGGCAATAATTTGCTTCAGAATATTTTGAAATGGAAATACTGTTTAAAACAATTATTTTGACTATATAAAATATTGCTTCAGCCTCTAATATGAAGACAAAAAATAAGTTTTCTTGCCTTTTAACAGATGTCCAAAAAACCCTGAAAACTATTGGCAACTCAAACTTTTTGGCATAAAAAATCACTAGAAATTGTACATTCACTGAGGGACCCCTTAGTTACTTTGTGCCTAGTAAAAATTATGCCCAAGGCAGTAAAATCAACTTCCTTATATGACATCTTATCAAACACTTGAATTATCACGTAAAAACTACTTTACTGTATGAAGAGCATTTGTAGCCCTCTTGATATTACCTGTACCAGCCGTAACTATTTCTATTTAGTAACTAGTTTAAATGATTGTTGTTGGCAAGGTGTTATTAGAATATAAGAGATACATTTAGATTTTTACCCTCATGATAATTATTTTTTATATAGGCAAACATTTTGAAAACAAAGGGTGAAAGAGAACTTCATACATATCTCTTCAGTATCTCCTCTCGCTCCTTCTGGTCCTCCAGGGAGTTAACGGAGAGGTCAGAGATAGTGACTGCAGCTGAGGCTGTGAGAGTGACCAGCAACACCAGGTATCCCTCTCCCTCCTCTAGCGGTATCTCCAACTTGTGGGTTTGTTCCTTACTCAGGGTCGACAGGTCAACCTGGCATCTAGAAACACACATTCTGCATCAGCATGTGGTTTTCCTTATATCAAACAAGAGCACATTGGCTTACCTGCATTCAAATGGACAAAAAAATCCCAAGTAAGTTGAAATTCTCTCCTAGCTTCTGGAAAAAATTCTAAATTTATCTTCAACTTTAATCCATGCTGCTTTTTTGACCTTTTTTTTTCTTAAGGCTACACAACCCGTTTTGAAGTGAACAATAAATACTAAAAAGAATGTACAGATACTACAGGTAAGATTAGCTAACATGCCTTACTCAAACACAAAGAGAATTTCAAAAGATTCAGCTTCAGATGCAAATTTGAATTATGTCTCTTGTATAAAGAAAAAACGTAAGTTTTGATGTGAACATTTTTGACACTGTTCATCTAACAACAGTAAAAATCTTTTCTTAAAAAAAAAAAGAAAATCTGTGTGGATTTAACTGTGATGACATTAAGATGACTGAGCATAGAAAAATTCAACTTGAGCACTACCTGAAAGGCTCAGCTCTCTTGCAGTAAGCTGTGTGTGGCTCAGGGTCAAAGCTTCATGCAGGCAGCCAGGATAAAATCTGATGCCACAACCCTCTATATAATAAGATGTCTCACTTTGTAATGAGCAGGGACTGCTTATAACTGCGCAGAGTGGCTGAAGCCAATCCGCCCTGCTTGATCCCTTTCCGAGTAACTCTGGCTGTACCATACACTGAACTAATGAAGAATGACTCTATACATTCTAGACAGCAGAAATAGCTTTGCAACATCTTTAGAAATATAACGCAAAGCATGGAATGAAAAACAGTATCACTGCTATCAAAGAGCTGACCATAACTTTTTAAATAAAACAGTAATACCTTAGGGTAAGTAATCAGTGCACAGATTAGAAGTTTAAATATTTTAATTTGTATAATGCACAAGTTTCAACTTTCCCAGACAGCCACTCTGAGTGTGTACAGAAATTCAGTGTCCATGTCAAATCTAATGCCAGCTTGGATTGCACAGAAATTTCTGCGAAAAAGCACTATTTGGAATACTTATAGCATCCCAAAATGAGTTTTGCCAAAAATCATTACTCTAAAAACAGTAACAATACTGAAATAAAATAAATGCATATATTCTATATCTACTTTAGCAACTGAATACTCTCGTTTCAACTGTGATTATTTAATGTGACAAGCTGGCATGTGACATGTACTATATGCCACTAACTCACTAAACTAAACATCTAGCAAACTCTTTTAATAAATGTCAATCGATTTTGAAGAAAAAAATAATGTGGTCACCACAGGGTCAATAAACTGAGAAAAAGGTGGCAGACGTGAATAAATAGCCATTTAAGGACAAGAAATAGTCAATTATGAGAATAAATGCAGTCTCATAAAATGAGCATTGTGCTATCATAGACAGATTAGATTTGCTACAGGAAAACTGTCTTTTATTATTTAAAAAACATTTACTGTCTGTTGTGCAGCTGTCTAAACTACTGCAAAGCTCATATGGTAATAAGGTTCAATTATCTTACAATGAAAAAATTTCTAACTGACATAGCATTCTGAGCTTAACCTACTATTTTCAACCCTTTGGATGATAAGGAGTGAGAAAATAAATTAACAACAGTAAGGAAAAATAAAGTTATTGCTGTCAGTGCAGGCTTATGGTCAATAAGTCAGTGCAGGCTTATGGTCAAAGTTTTGCACATGTACATAGACTGTCCAATTTCTATTCTCACAATGCAGTGAGAAATATAAAGCCCTCCTTAAGATAACAAATATTGTAATCAAGCATGCAAACCTGAAGGAGGTTAAAATACCCCGATCTTAAATATTCTTTGATAATTTATTTCAAAACAGATACCCCTTAAAAATAGGGCTCATCAACAATATTGAGACTTCAACCAATAATCTTTTAAAGAACCAGTCTAAACTCTCTTAAAGTCAGTAAAAGAATCAGAAAGTCATTATGATACTAGTAATGCAGAAATAATCCAGCCCTCACTATAAAATAGGCAACAAAACCTAACCCCTCTGGAGAAAAACCCACCTACATTCATCAGAAAAATGCAATGAGTGTTAAATTTCAGGTCTACATCAGAGCTACAAGATACAATTTCTCCAATTCTTGAAGTTACAACATTTTTGCAACATTATCATGTTATTTTTTATTTAGGCTAAAAGAAGCAACTGACAATTCAATTTTATCTGTGCTCCTTTCCTACAGCTATGAAATACTCCTAATAGCAGAACAAATTACCTGAGAAGGATGTCTCTATTGACAGCTTGATAAATCTCCATGAACAGCCCATCACCAGCTTGTTATTTTCTAAAATCATACAAATAGTAGGAAACGCTCTGGAAACTTTTTTCCCAGTGCAAGCCTCAATCATTTTAAATTAAAAATATCCTCTGAAGGGACCTCAGATAATTTGACAAAAATCTAGAGTTATTCCATTAAGGATTGTCTCCATCGCACTTTACAGAAGTCCAGGTTAAGAATGTCCCTGTGCATACACAGTCAGGTGAAAGCATAATTCTCACTCTCTGCCAGGTCCTCTAACCCCTGGCCTTGCAGGGGATGAAACTTGCATGTATCTAATTCAAAGGTGCCAAGGCTCAAGGAGCATCCAGCATAAGGTAAGTGCATCTACAACCCATGTGCTTCAGACAAATGATAAGAGAAACTGCAATTTTTTTCCAATAGTAGTTGAATTTTTCATGAAACAAAATCAACTTTGTTTGCTTTCATGCCAAATTTTCCTAAAAAATAAAATGAAAAAAATAAAATATTTTTTTGTTATATCTACTTTATCCTCACCAGATCTTTGTATGGGACCAGAAAAAGTGAAGGAAGTCTGGTTTTATTAAGGCATTACCTAAAAACTAACCCTATCCTAGAATAACTCTGACACACACCAATAGGAAAACCACAAAACTCCTCTTTGTATTACATTTCCTTAGAAGGACTGAAGTTAATAAAATACTTATAAAAATAAGTATCTGTTTGGAAAATACCTATTTTCCACATGTAAATAACTTTGGAGAGTTCAAGTTGACAATGCTCCTTTACATTTTACTGACAGTATATAAAAGTATTTCAATCTTTAAAGCTTTAGCAATGCTGACTTGTATCATTTAAGATGTTCTCTTAAAAGACATTTGTCACCCACAACTGTTTCCATGGAGAACAAAGATGCTTTGAGGATGAAGGTGAACTTGAATGTTACCAGAAAGCGGTGCAGAATGAGCAAGAAATTTTTGTCTCGTTTTCTCAAATTAAGAACCATGAAAAATCACAACCACTTTGAGAAGGCCGTAAGTTGCATATGACCAGCAGCTGTCACATTGAAAGCACGAGATAACAGTAACTTCGGACAATCCAGCTTCTCAAGGAATTATTAGTTACATGATGGTGCTGAAAGAAAAGAGTTCTCCACCTGTAAGGAGGTCAGCCTGAAGAATTACAGCAAAAAATTTGCCATTAACTCTATAGACAGATTTCCAAGCATGGCTATAAATCACATCATAGAGAGAACTGTAGTTTTTAGGGCAGTTTGAGTATTTCTGCATCTTCCATGATGTATGGTCCCTTGGCAGCACTACAAGTGTTGGACTGGAGTACTGTAACTGCCGCTGTGGCTGGCTGACCCCTCAGAAAGAGGCATTAGGAGTATCCCCCCCATCAGTTCTGCATGTGAACATTCCCAGGCACCATGTGTATTTGGATTTTCAGGCCTTGAGAGATCAGAGGGGAGAAAAAACATGCAAATGCATCAAGCTTGTGTGCCAAAGTTATTACAGATACAGATAAAAATTGCTCAGAAACAGGGTACAGCTCCCATGGAGGAAAATTTGAAGGTTCAAGGGGAATCTACCACTTGTCTGAAACTGTGTTCAGTGTGTTAATCGTCCAAACTTTTAGAAATATATTTCAGATTTATTTTTAATTTGAATATATCTGGCCTTTGGTTCTTTTTATGCCTTTCTTTACCCAGTTGAAAAAGCCTTTAGTGTTTCATGTTTTCTTCTAGTGAAGGTACTCATACGCTATAATCATATATCTTCTTCATCTTCCTTTTGATATGCTAAACATCTTCAGCTCCCTATACATTTCCTAGGAACATATCTCCTGCAGCCCTCAAATGACTTTTTGTAACTTTTCTGATCCAGTGAAATTCTCCTGCATCCTTTTTAAAGTGTGGAAGACAGAACTATATGTAGTATTTTATTATCAGCATGTCTAACAGGTAAAAATCACCTCCCCTCTCTAGTTCTAACAGAACCTGGAATGTAAGACTGTGTTGGCACCCTGGTGAAATATCCTTGCTAATGAATGAATTACAAAGGTAGCGACATGACATAGAAGGCCTCTTAAAAGCCAGGTGGCCAGGCAAGTGAGAGACAGCAGATAGTGAGATCATTTTCTCACATGACAAAATAAAGCATAAAAGAGGAACTGGCACAATCCTAAGTGTTAGGGACAGAAAAGCACCACTTGGCTACAAACCAGGCAACTTAATTACCATCATGACTTGTTCAGGAACACAGCCTTTTAACTCCACTGTGATCCGGGTCTATGCTGCTCCAAAGGATGCCAAGGAGAGGAAACTGTATGATTCCACAATTAGAACTGAGCTGGACACACATCAGAAGCAGCGAGGTATGAACTGCTACAATTAGTGAGACTCCAAATCCTTTATGAGCAGAGTAAAATGTTCCAGTAAAACCAAGGAACAAAAGGAGAGGGAAAATTCTGCAAAGCACGGACAGAAAATGACACATCTCAGAAACATTCAGTGTTGACTGTAGTAATGTGAACTTCTTGGAAGAATCAGAGCATGACATTTTTAACTGTAAAGATAATTAAAAAGAAATGAAATAATGGACTTTACACGGTGCTTGTGAGAGGTGTTCGATAGAGGTGATACACTGAAAACCAGGAAAGCTCCCAAAGGAATTGGAGAGTGTAAGTCAGCTAAGTAGGACATTGACTGAGGACAAGAATGGTGGTGAGCAGGAGAAGATGGAGAGGACACCAGGGAAGCTGGGAGGACAGACCTCAGCAAGATGTGGAGAACAATGCTCTCAGATGCCATGTGGCAACACCTGGAATGCAGGAAAGAGCCCTGCAGTTTTGGGTAAGTCATGGTACCAGAAATATACAAAATATCGGACAATCTCACCGGTCACCAAGCAATTCCTGAACACAGAATAAGTTGTTTATTGCTTACTAAGAGAAATACAGTCCATGCCACAAGAATTCTAATTTTGAAATGACAGATTAGCTTCTTCCTAAGCATAGCTCTTCATTATAAAACTACACATTTACTTATGAAATTGCATAGGCAGAAAAAAGTACTTAAAAATGGTTTATGATGTGGTATTTCCTAGGTTGTCCCTTTGGCACAGCAATACACTACAGACTGCTAGTGCTGTCACCAATGCAATTTCTTTGCAGTAAAACTAATATTTTCATCTGCTAAACCAGTCTATTGTTTTGATGAACATTATGTCTCCCTATATGGGAGGGTGGTCCAAGAAATTTTGTAAGAGTTTTTTCACAGCTGCAATCTGTGCCCTTTAGAAATCCTCAAAAGACCGTATCTGCACGCTTCACCACTTTCTACAGACCGTCATGCTCTTCATGTCTAAGCACCCATTTCATATTTCCTGCTCTCTTCCTCTTATTTTGCCACTCTTCAAGTAGTACATTTCCATATGCAGGAAGACATAGGGTCATAAGAAGGATCCATGAACAGCTGAGCTGGTATGCACCATTCTGTATTACAGAATACATTGGGGAATACTATAAATTTTGCAATAGAATGTGACAATAACAACTGTAAGTAAAAGTTTTAAATCATAAAGTATCCAGTAAAAGAAAGTTACTGAACATCTGTGAACCAAAACTGAAACTTTTTTTGCCTTATAACAGAAGTGCCTTTGCCTTAGTAAAGATGTGCAGAGATAGGAATAATTAAGGTGTCGAATACCTGAAAGCCGTATTTTGAGATGTAGTATTTACATCTAGCTCCTTCTGACAACAATCAGAAATGGAGATGGCTTAGTACATCCTAGGATTTTTCAAGGGCAGACCTGGCAGTAGCATTTTTAGATTTTAATGCTTCAGGCAAAATCTTTATTTTACATTGAGAAATGCATCTGCAATAATTTAACTTTAGTCATCATGTATAATCAACAAACGATTATACAGACAGGCTGTTGGTTGTGTGCTTGTCTATGTTTGCACAGAATTGCTGTGTAATTCACACGCACACAGAGTTCAAATCTCAAATTACAACAGCGTATTGACCATTATGTTTACATTTTTAATACAATACATCCTTCCAACGTTACTTCAACGTGTAGACATTTTCAAACCACTATGTGAAAAACATTTTTGAAAGACTGGTACAATAAAGCACTCTCTACAATTCCAGAGGAAGTCATCTTGTCTACAGAGTTTTGCAAAATCGAGAAAATTCCCAAGATTTGGCAATTTTAAAATTAACATGGACTTTCACAAATACTGTTCAAAACCTCTTTCTTGGGCAGGAATATTTAAAAAAGAAAATTGCTAGTATTTTAACGCAGTCTCCCCAAAATCTCTAGAAAAAAATCTGGGAAGAAATATTTGCAGTAGCATATTTAGTGTGCCCTTCACCCAACTTTATGGGCATGTTGGAGTACTCATACACAGCCTTACAGCATCACTCAGTTCTCTATGATAATGCTCAGTCTCCCATAATGAAATTACATAAATGCCAGTAGGAAAAAAACCCCAAACCATAAATATTATATTTTTATATTTTTAAAATAAAATCTCACTTTAGTTTAGAACTTTGATAGCATACCCCATTGCTCTCAGATTAATCACAGAATCATAGCTGCATATTGATTATATTTATGTACACCCAAAAACCTATACTATATGTACACCCTCAATTCTATACCTTTGTAACTGAGAAAAGGCTAAACAGACAAGACATAGCAGATTAGGTATTGAAAACCTAAATACTTAATTTCCAATATTTTAACTTTTGTATTTCATAACATCCATTATATGAGTGGTCACAAAATCAAACTGAATTTTCATGACAATATTTAGAGAGTTTATGGGAAATTTCAGTTTGCTACAGATAAAATTAATACATAGCCTCAATGAATATACTATACACAAGGTCTTTTTTTCTTAATTTGCAAAAAATAAGATCAAAAGTCAATGTAATTTTAAATATAAATATGTATTTTTCATATCAATAAATAATGTTATAAATCCCGCTGCACTGGATTGCAAATAACTTCACCTGAATAAAACTGCATGACATGGGATCTACTTATCCTGTATGTTCACAGAAACAACTTGTTCTCTGACAGCACTCATTCTTGGCAATTTATTGCAGCTGTCAGCAGCCAATTTGTTCAGATTACTGCTACACACAAAGGTGTAACAATCATGAGGATTTATTAACTGATTATCGTAAAGGTGGCAGTCAGAATCGCCTTAACACAAATGATAAGAAAGTTAAATAATTACATGACAATTAAAATCACTTCACCTTCATTTTGATCCTAATATTACCTACATAACCTTACTGCAGTGTATGTTTTTAATCACAGGAGCATATTGACTTGATACAGAACATAAATTACTTGTTCATAGCAAAACGATGTGAATATTAAATGTGCTCAGACTGTACAATATATATATACACATATATATGTATTTCTACTTATCAGCTGAAGCAACAAATAATACCACTTATGCAAGTCTACACGCTTATTTGAATGCTGTGTGGCTTTAGCTCCTGGTGCTTTCCATAAAAAGAGCTTCTCGACCTCATGTACTTGTCCTGGAATGCTGGTTGTTTTTTAAAAAAATTGTATTCGGAAGAATGCCAGTATTTCACTTCCTGTAACACGAAGCTCAGTTCTGATCAAGACTAGTGTTTTCTCATACAAATCAGCACATGATTGGAAACGTATTTTCCTCAAGGCTTTTGAATAAGGTCTTTTCCCAGGATTTTGAAATCTTGAAATAAACCCTGAATCGGTTCAGGGGGGTTGAGATTCTTTTAGAATATTCTAAGATGGAAGTTCACAAGGTGCTACAATCTTTAAACTCTCATGGAGAATGAACACAACTGAAACTCAAATGAATTTTACAAACTCACAGTGCTCCAAGTTAAGAATGGAAATCAACCAGTCAGCATTTCATTTCAGGAACCGCCATGTTGAACATGCATGGGTATCAAGATGAAGAGAGAGCTTTATGCTACCTGTGCAACAGGCATTCTCTTCTCCTTTTCTCAACTAGGATGCAATGCTGTTACTCTCATCCTCTTAACATCTTCCTGCCTCTTACAAGCCATCCCTTCCACTTCTGTCCTCCTGTTATGTCATTCCAAAACCAGAACCTCACTTTCATGTCTTCAGGCTTTTTGAACATTTTTCCTGCATCTTCTCACCCTCAGAAATGTATAGCAAACCCAAGCCCTTGCAATCTGAGCACACATGCCATTGCCACTGTGTTGCAATCCCAGCATTCACCTGGTCCTTACCATGCTCCAGCCTAACAAGTACAAAGATATACAAGGCCCACAGAACTCTATGTCCCTGACTCCCTACTTCTTCTATTTCACGGAAGTGCAGCTGAGACATGGTATCATTCCAGGAGAGTTTATGGTATTCTGATTTGGAATTTGCAGGTAACTGAGCGCAGCAAAGTAAAAACAGGTTTCCTGTGCTATTTTCCATAAGATCCTGGAATTTGTCCCTTCAACCTTCCACCTGGGAAACCTTTTCTGTTTTCTCAGTTTCGTCTGTTCTTTCCCTCAATGAACAGGATCTATTCAATCAAGTGTGCCTTCTCTCTCATTATTCTTCGGCCAGGCAGGACACCTTCAAGAAACAGTGTTTTTTATTTGCATTTAATAGAAATATTCTAATATAATATTACAGCTGCTGCATGTACATTATTCAAGCAAGCAGGGGAAAGGAATTACCTTCCATTCTTGACCAGTGCTAGAATGCTACCACGAAGTCATTGTTTCCCTCCCACAGCCTCATCACTTCTTTTGGAATGTGAATTAAAATATATATGTGCCTTGAGAGTTATAGAGCCTTAGTCATGGAGCTCAACTCAGCCATGCTTTTAAAAATTAACCTACGCTTATTATAACACACACACACAAAGAGTAAGTTGTAGTGTGTGCACCAAGGTATTTCCAGTTTTTCAAGGCAGCCTTTAAAGGAGAAATTGGGAAAGAGAGGTCACTGTTACGTGGAGCTGTCAGGTGGTGGTGATTTTTATCCACAATGACTGGAAAAGAATATCAGGAAGGGGAAATATTAGGACCTATTTTTGTATTCAGATTGAGCTTGACAAATGACAGTTTTTCATGGAAATCTTCATGGGGATGAATTTGTTTGCAGGCTGCATTATCCAGAGATAAGGTACCAACAGAAGGTGAAATGAGAGAGTATCTGAAAGGACAAACTGAAGAGGGATTACACATACCCTGACAGAGAGGTTACAAAAATCAAGAGCAGCAAGATTTCAGCAAGTGCTGCTTGGATGATGGTGTTATGAAAGATCACACATGAAAGCTTCACCATCTTTTGGATACGAAAGTAAAATTATGAAGAAAATAGGAAGAATTTCCCAAGGTATATAACATGTCAACATAGGACTAAATGATTACATTAGCTCAGAAAACCAGTTATTGCTACCATATATGTCATGGAGTTTCATCATATAAAATAAAATTCTACTGTGTATACTTTTGAAAAGTGTTTTTGTCAATATTAAAGTTATTTGCTAGCCACAGACTGTACATATTCCAAGTTTACAGAATTTACATTAAGAAATAAACACAGAATATTATTCAACTCACCTAACTTGACAAAGAAAGCCATTACCTTAAATGGAACAAGAGGGAGGAAAAGGTCAGTAGAAACATTGCCATATTGACAAAAAAAGTACATGGCTTGGTCCATGGGATTTCCATTTCTGATTTTAACCACCCAAAAAAGTGATTTTGCTAGTTAACAGTATCAATGTCCTAGTGAAAGCACCTACAACCAATACTCTCACAAACAACCAAAATATCGTGGATTAATAACTATTAATGCCATTATAATGACTGTATTAATATCAATGAAATATGATGTAAACAAATATCTGAGCTTTCCAAATAGCACCTACTTCATAGAATCTAAAAGCAGTTTTCTCCCTGTTAGCTACCAGTTAATGCCACTTCCTACTCTTTGAAATGGAGCATAGCCACAGAAATACGTAGTTATTTCTTGAACTCTAAGACAAATTCACTTTTCTTGAATATGAATCAGGTGAATGATCTTATTTCTTTGCTCCAAAAGATATGTGTAGTCTTTCAATCCTCTATTTTCACTTACCAAATAGATTGATACATAAATTTGGTCTTATGCATCTATTAAAAATCAAAAGAGTTATTTCTCCTCCAAACTGGATGTTGCTGTATGGAACCTTCTGCATCTCGGTAATTGCTCTAAATGGGGGATTTTTATTTTTGAAAACCTCAATCTATCAATTGGTAAAAGCTGCCATCTACTGGTCAGTAAAAATTATTTTACATCATCAAAGTAAAGAATTACATCAATGCAGCAAACTGTACTGATACATTGCAGAAAATCCTCCCCAAACTTTAAAAAAAACAAACCACACAACAAAACCAAGACCAAATGGTCATAAGCAACAGTTTCAACAGTAAGGCTCATTTTAATGAGCCCCAGGGAACAAGAAGGCTGGAATTGCACAAACCTGCCAATAAAATCATCCCTTTTGCCAGCATCTTTGTCCCACACGGTAATATCAATAATTCCACCTCGTTCTTCATAGAGATGAAAGTCAAACTGCTCCCTCCACTGAGGATTCAAAGTTTTTGGCACAATCTGAAAGGAGATCAAAAAAGAAAGTCATACTGCATAGTGTAGGCACACACTTTCTTGAATTGTAAATTTGATCTTTAGAGTCTGTTCAGGAAGATTTTTCTGTCTGCAGCATCAGTATCTCAAGCAGGGAGAATTAAAAAATAGTAATTAGGAAAGACTACTGGTCAGTTCTCTCATGTCTCTCTTACTCAGCAATCTCCAAAATCCTGCAACCTGTCCAGCTTCAAAAGCCTCCTGAACAAAGGATTTGCCCTGGGAATGGAGCCACTTCTCTGTAGAATAATTACGTTCTCTCTTAAGTGACAGTTAGCTGTAAAGTTGTGTCTCTGAGCCCAAAGGAAAACAAAGCACTTCCAATCACAAGTAGATGGTGACTGTAAGTACTTAAACAAACAATTTTATCATGTCCTTTTTCCACAGTAGCAGTAATACTAGGAGAAATATAATACTACGGTTTACTTTGCATGGAATAAAACTTTTTCCCAAAACTGTATTTTACTTCCTTATTTAAAACTCAGAGGAAAGTAGCTTTCTCAGTCATTTTCAGTCCAGTTACTTCTGATTTCAATGGATTTCAGTCCAATGTGTACTTCAGACCACACTGTGCAAAACAGAATGCTTACAGATTTTTCTACCATAATGCAAAAGCAGTATTCAGAGTAGTCACACCTGTCCTGAGCAAGAAACTGCCTAGTACCTTCCCTATTAAGGAAACACTACTTCTCACATCCATGAGTTCTACTGGCTTGAAAAAAATGGAAAATTCAGAGAGGATTATGAAAATTTTTAATTCGCAAAAGCATAAAATTTTTCTTCTCATTTCAGACTAAGAGGCGCTAATGCAGGCTTGGAGCTCTGCAAATATGGCAACTAAATACTCCTGCTTTCTTCAATTTCTCCTTTGTCTGACTGTGAAAACCACAGTGACCATCATTGCCATTGAGAGAAGAAGGTCATGTACATCACTGGCAATCCAAACAGCAATTTTCAAAACAGTAGGGACCAGGGGAATAAAAAAATAAAAGCTAGAAAGCCAAGAAAGTCCCCACATTAATTGTCTCCCTGATCAATCCTCTCTACCTGTGGAGCTCATACATAAAGAAAACTTTAATGAAACTTGCTGTAAGGTTACAAAGAGGAAAGTGAGAATATAAGCACGACATGGTTTGAGGAAAAGACAATGCAAAAGATCCAACAGGACACAAGCATCAAGCCTGGAAAGTACTTGTCACAATCACTCTGCATCTCTCCCCTCCAATGAATGACCCCTAACAGGAAATAAAAGCCAACACAGTCTGTATGGAATATCAGGTGTGCCCCCTGGTATGCCCACATTTTTCAGTGCTACATTTTTCCCATCTAATACTCCTTTGTTTATAATGAAATAAAAAGAAACATCTAAACAAAGCTCCAGGTGCTCTGACAACTAATTATTGCAGCAATATATCTCCATCACTACTGAAAGTCATTAAAAGTAAAAAAACACTAACAGGAACAAAGCAATTCAAAAACATTTTCAGTCACAGCTAAAATTACCTTGCTTTTGTACTTCTGATGCCCCAATCGGAACTTCACATATGGATCACTTAGCCCATTTGCATCCATCGCTTTAAGTTCACGACCTTCTATTAAGGTTACACTAACTATCCCTCTCCATAGCTGAGACTTTCTGTGCAAGTCTGAGAGACGTAAGCTCTGGGTCTGAAACTTTAGGGAAACAAAGGTATAAATTTCGTTTACAGAATTCAAAAAATTCCCCTGCTTTTCAATGTTCACTTTCATATTACTATGAATTTAAAACAACCACTTTAAGCCATTTTGAAGTTACTGGATGATACATATGTAAACAATATTACATAGAATAACTTGGAGAGAAATAAAACAGTAACAATTAAAAAAATAATGTTATATGATGCTCTGGAAGAAGCAAGCAGAACAAATGCTACTTAAGGAAATGTGCATTAAAAAAAAAGGTGTTTTTTTCTGCTTCACTTCTCCCTCTGCTGATAGAATACAAACAAATGTTACAAAGTCTCTTTTATTAGCAGTATGTGATTGAACAAACTTGAAGAAACATTAAAATAAACAGAAAAAAACAGTGAGAATATAAAATGTCCATTAGAATAGCACAAACTCCTGTATCTCAGCCTCTAAAATGACACGGTATTCTCAGAAACATTCATTAAATACCAGCACGTGAGTTCAAGAGTTTCTAAACAATGTTGCAGAACCTCTGTTCAGAACTGTGCAGAAGCTTGTGGACTGCAAACCCTTGGCGACGGATTTTGTGGGTTAAAAGATAATTCACACACAAAACAGTTGGCAATGGTTTTCGTTAATGAACTCCACTGGGGTTGGGAGAACAAGGTGCTATAAACTTGAGTAACTTAAGATATCTCCAGTTTGCTCTGACCTACAAGGTATCTGAACTGGGGAATCATCTTTGCACTCCTAAGGAAGGTAAATGTGTCTTGGGTGCATCTGATAAGTGATGTTGCCAAAGGCTTTCCCTTCTATTCTGAAATTTTATTTGTTCAAGGTTACCTTATCTATAATCAGAACACTGGATGGCTAAACAATATTTAATTTCACATATTATTCTTTCGAGGAATCAAATAAAAAGCGAGTCTATATGTATACTCTGGTGTAAATATACCAAATATATGCACTACCTTCATTTTGCAATGTAGTTTGGGCAACAAAAGCTTTATGAGCTGAGCAAACATGTCTACATAGCTAGCTTCGTCATTTGCAGACCTCCAGTATCTCTCTAAGAGTTTTGAGTGCAAATTTGGCTTGAGACTTTTATATGGTAAACACAGCAAGATGGTTAAAGTTGTGCAGGTGCCCATGGCAGAATGTTACCTTAATACCCAAAGACAATGATAAAAAGTAGACTGGAGAACAATCCCTGGATTATAACCTGCACTCACCAGAGAGAAGTATTACACATGAGGACTGAGGCCACTGGTGTTGGAGCAAATCTGATTAACATGCTTTTTGCAGTATTTCAGATATTTTACTGGCATGTATTTATGTTTTCTAATGGTTATTCATCCCAAATAGCATGGTTAGTCTCGAAATATTTCACTATATTTATTAAAGATTTCTATTCCTGAAGTGAAGGATTTGACTGCAGAAAAACTTCTCACAAGCCTACTGTTTCTACAGAGGCAAACAAGGAACTGTGGAATAACCTTTAACTTAACATGTGACATCAGATAGCAGACACTGTACAAAAATTAGTGCACAATTGGGAAAATCACTTGCCAGAAGATACTTCATTTACAATTTGGGAATACAAAACTTTTTCTTGGCACAAATACCCCTTTCATTTTACAGTCAACAAAGACTTGACTTGTGAAGAAGTGGTAGATTTTTTAATTCTTGTTCCAGTTTCTTAGAAGTCTTAGAGCAAAAGAAATACTGGATAGTAAATAATCGACATTGACTCTATCCTGAACATAAGGTGATGAGAGTATAGAAACAAGAAAAGACCAGGCATGTTTAGGCAGATATTTATATTAGGATAGATGTAGTGATTGAGACTTATTTTGCAAAAAACCACACAGTTCTTGGGGTTTTTTTGACATCTGAGTGGGCATCAACGTGATTTTGAGGATACTATCATGGAAAAGACACTTGAATTTGCATTTCCAACTCCTTTGAAATAAATCTTAAGCACAACAACATTGCTGTCTACTTCACTAATCACCAGTGAGACAGTGAATAATTTAGAGAGTATATTTGATGTGAATTCCAGATTTTCAACAGCTCTTAAAATAATTCGCTGCATTAGAACACCTGCCACCTTATAAAGTATGTTGAATTTTTATGACCAGTAAGATGTTTCATAATCAGTAGGGGTAATTTACATACAAGGCAGATCTAAAGTGATCTAAATGACTGAGAGCTGGGGGTAAAATGACAGACAGGTAAGACTGGAGTTTACAAGTGTCAGGCAGGAGCCCCAAGAACAACCATTCACATGCTGCTGGAGGACACCTCCCTGAATCAAAGAACCATCTTGCGGTCAACAGCAATCAAAGCACCTTGCAGAGCCCAGTAGTGTGTTCACTTATAGTGAAGCTGCAGAGCCTGTGTCTCAACATGCTGGAAGAAAAGCAGCCAGCTGCTAAAAGAGATATGGGTTTGTTGTGACTGTTTTTTTCCTCACAGTAGGAAATGCAGACGACAGCAGCGCTCTTTTCTCTTTTATCAGTAACACACAGATCCAAGGAACAGCAAAAGTACTGGAAGTCAGGGTACAGCTCGCTGGAGCTAAAGCTATTGAGATTTCCTGGACATGAAAAGCATGGGTTATGTGGCCTTCTCCAGCAAGAATAACTTCCAGCTGGCACTTTTCTTGTTTCCAAGCAAGACTGAAGAACATCCAACATGCTTTCCTTCCAGTCAAAGTCACACTTATCCTCAGAAATTACATATACTAACATAACCTCTCATTTCATATAATGGTTCCTGTAGGAAGTTAAAAAAAAAAAAAAAAAAGAAAAAGAATGCTTAGATTTCAAGTCAAATTTGACAAAAAAGCTAAGAGATGAAAAACTGGAAAAGCAAGGCTGATTTCACCTTTTAGAGTTCTTCCCTTATGAATTTAATGTCACAATGCAAGACAGATACATTTCTAGGTACATTTTTAGGTATTTAACAAACTGCCTGTAAAATCCAGCCCAAAGTGAGTTGACTACAAAGTCAGAAGAGAAACCATGAGAATAAAACAAAGAAATGAGTCTGTATCTTTCTCTATTTCTCCTATGAAGGATGATGTTTCTCACAAGTAATTCTTAGGTAACTTGTTTCCCTCAGCAAGCATGTCATGATTATTGAAGCCTGGATTCACTCTTCGGCCACTGTCACAGTTTAGCCCATCCCCCCAGTACTGGGGTAGAAAATGGTTAACTCCAGGTGAAATTCCGGCTAAGTAGCCAATCAAAGACTTTTGTGACGTCTCTTCGAACGATATATTTAACAAACCAGAAAAGAAAATGTTGCGCAGAAGAAATTAAGGAGTTAAAGTGGCTGCACGACCTGGCCCGGCTGGGCCCGGACGTGCGGCCCTTCCGGGGCCTAACCTGGCCTGAGGAGGGTGGGGATGGCTTGAAGCCAAAACTAAACCACCTGGAAGCTGCATGCAACAAACTGCAGAAGAATTACAGCCAGAAAATAATAAAGAAGCCGGTGAACTCTCCATTGAGGGGCCGAGCCCCTCACGACCTCAGGCCTTATCCAAGAGCTGAGCCTAACACTAAGCCCCCAATACTGGGGGGCCTGGTGCAATTTTGGACCAGGTATGACGGCAAGATGAGCCCTTTCACTGCAAATGGGGGAGCGGTGGTGAATTAGAGTGACTGACCCATGACTGAGAGCCAAGATTGGGCGTCTGGCCAAAAGCAGAAAGTCAGAAGAACTCCAGAGAGCGAGAGAAGAAACTACTTGGAGCAGCAGAACATAGCATCAGAGAACGTTCTTGGGTATGGACTGAGACAAAAAAAAAAACCCAGAACCCCTGTGACCTGGGCAGGGGTGGTGACTCTTAGGAAATCCCTCGAAACTCCTAGTAGAAAAAACCTCCACAGAGCCATATACTCCGTGGTGACGACATGGTGATAAGAGTGTTTCCCTAGAAGCCCATAATAAACCCTCAGTAGCCATAGACAAGTGGCTACAAGTGGGAGGTAGACTCCCCTACATTACGATGGAGAGAGAGATTTTTGAGCTGCGGTGATTTGGAACTGGTACCTTAAAGACTTTTTCTTCTCCTTCTTCCTCTAGACTGCTTTTGAAGAAAAGAAGGAGGGGTGGTATTTGTAAATATGTAAGTTCGTTATTACAAGAAAACTAACTAGTTAGAGTTCTTGTGCATATAAATATTCCCTTAGTTCTTATTGTGTAGCAATAAATTTTAATATTAATCCCCATGTCAAGAAATCTGTTTTGTCTATGTGAACTTTTCTTACCTGTTAGCAAAATTTATTGGTTGATAAAAACCGTGCAGAAATCACAGGGCTAAACCACTGACAGGCCACAAAAAGAAAAAAAAAATCATGAAGAAACCACACAACCTTTCATTTCTCTGTAAATAGGTAGGAAGTTATACATTTTACATATAATGCCAAAATATGGAAAGTCAAAATCTCAGTCCATAATCAACTGTCATTAACGTGGGATTATTATTCACATTACTCACATTTTTGAGCATTTATATGCAGGATACAGGCATGGCAACTCCCATTTGACATGTTCTAAACACACCAAAGAGACAGGGGTGGTGGGAAAGTTGCAGCCTGCACACAGTGAGGCTTTCACTCTCCACAAAAGGAAATTAAAATTTGACTTCTGAAAAGGAATCTTTCACATCAAAGGATGCTTAAAGCTACCTGTGAAAGAAAAACCCACATATTTTCATATCCACACACTGTGCTTTAATATTTTGTGGTGGTCTTGATTCTAGGCCTTCCTTGGTAACCAGGCTGTAACCAAGGAGCCAGGGCCATGTTCTCAGTATTCCATATGATTTTTATGTAATCAAGGGTATAAATAAGAAGGGAGAGGAGGCTCTTGCTCTATTCTCTTCTGGTGAGCTTTGGGAGCAGTGGGTCTCTGCGTTGGTTTTGCTTATCTATCAGCTGGGGCCTGCAGCGACTATTGTCTGCCACACGGGAGACTAGAGAGTGCCGGCTGTGTCGGGCCATATTGTTTTTCTAAGGAATGCGGTGAGATTAATTTTTGCCAGTTCTTTATTTTGCTAGTTCTTAGTTTTTGATTGTGTATATCTGTTTTTCCCCTTTTCCCTTTTTCCCTTTTCCTTTTCCCTTTCCCTCTGTGGGAGGGGGGTGTATTCGGGATCCCTAATATTCTACATAGTATTCTAGCTGTATATAACTGTAAATATATGCAATAACATATATTTTGATAC
Organism: Oxyruncus cristatus; assembly: GCA_013399855.1. Classification (NCBI taxonomy): domain Eukaryota; kingdom Metazoa; phylum Chordata; class Aves; order Passeriformes; family Cotingidae; genus Oxyruncus; species Oxyruncus cristatus. Next base: position 80,409 of record VXAY01006788.1, on the reverse strand, counting down.
AATTCAGTTGGTTTCAGGTTCTTCAGTTTCCATAGTTTTTTTCCTTTGCTGCGGGGGAAGAAGGGAGGGGGAGGCTTTCCCTGTAGGCTCAGTCAGTTGGCATGAAGCCAACACGTTTCTACTATAAAGAGCATGCAAACCCAGCATCTTCTGATGTGATAAACTTAGCTTTTATTTCTATTCCACTTATTCTGACTAAATGTAGAGTAATGGGTGGGCTACGGGCATTAACAGCAGAAAATCTTCTGATACAGAACTGTATCCTCTATTACATAGGTTTAATACAGTTAGCCAAATGTCAGAGCTGAAAGATAACCTTGTAACATGACTCAATGTTCTGCGTGTGTTCAGGTATATCTGGGTAACATTACTGGATGGGAAACCAAATAGGCTCAGGCAGAATCCAGGCATTTATCCCACGTTTCATCAAGACCACATTTTTGATGAGCCAGTGGTACTTCAATCAAAAGAAGAGGTACATTGAGTAGGTGGTTTTTAAAATCCCCTAATTATTTACATTTATCTTTGGGTATCTAAATGACCTTTGAAATTTTAACCTATACTGAGCAGGAGAAACCCCACGCATTGTCCTCTGCCAGCACAACCTCACTTCTTCATTGATCAGCTCTCATGCCCTGCCAAGCACCACCTCGCTCACTGGCATGTGCTTGTGCCCATGCAAACAGACTCTGCTTTTACAAGATCTCCTCCTTGTTACACACATCACTAGGACACACTGCCCTTCTGTGTCCTTGAACACAACAGACAGAAATAGAACAGTGTGCCTACCAAAAACTTATTAAAAAGTTTTAAAAACCAAATCAATAATGCAGCTTTATGTCCTGCAATGGCATCTCTACCCAAAAAATAATTTTGGCTTGGAAGTTTTAAATAAAATATCAATCAAGAAATAAGCAAAAGAATATAAAAAAGAACAATACTTCTCTCCATCACTGAACAGAGGATAGGTGTACAAATACAGCAAAGTGAATCAAAGCCAGTGTTACAAATGACTGCTGCAAATTCAAGTAAACAGAATTCTTCTCCCTCAGTTTCTAGGAGGCTTACATGACTTGGATAAAACATGTAAAATAAAGACTGAGAATATCAATAGATATAGCTGCTAGTTCTAGGAAAAAAACAAATGACAGTCATACGCATTTGCAATGCTTTTCCTACATTAGAAACTACACGAAGTATGACACCTTACAGAAGTCATCAACATACAGACACTGTTACAAAAATTCCTTCAGTGGGATCATAATAATGCCTTCTTAATGTTTGCTCATTGTGACTAAAATGGTTTTGTAAATTGACTGCTACTGATAATGACTGCAATATAAAAAAAATCACTTCTCTTAACTTTCTATCAACTAAATTTTACATTTTTAGGATATTTTAATTCTAGGTGAAGCTAATAAAAATTTTTGTAGTTGTGAAATTTACACTGCCCTATGCCCTGTGTATTTTCATTATAACTGCCATGTTGAATCTGGTTTATGGTGTTTGTTCTAACAACTGGATACTGCTACTGTAGAGCAATGTTGTCATTACACTACAGTAACAATAGCGCATACTTTTGCAGCATTTAATATATTTTTGTGGGCTTAAATTGAATAATTTGCTTTAAGTCCACTTGTCAGAGGCAGGTGTAGTATGAAGGAGGCTGTGGCACACACTATGACTTGCATTTTCTGGGAAAGAGTGGAAATATTTATACAGGACAACAGTGTGCAGAAGGAGTTGTCAGAAAGGCTGTGCCAGTACAGTTCTAATCTTCTCCTTGTCCTTTTCCCAGCAATCCTCTTGGAAACTGTGCCTGCAATATGTGAAGATAACAGGTCTCCTGATGATCCTGTTACTGCCCTGGACAACCAGCGTCACCAAGTCTCAATGCTGACGTGAATGTGATACGCAGGAGGACAGTGACCACCAATACTTGATGGAAACTGCTTGTGCTTTTGGAATTTCTGGAATGAAAGCAGAAACCCCCATGCCAAAGTGTTACTCTGCTGTTTTTGCTGTTAATTAGATCAGCTGTTATCACTCACATACAAACTATGCAAATATAAGCTTCACCAAGTATTTGCATAATTTTTATAATCACATGTCTAGCAGACAGGCATACCTATTCTGACTTTTCCAATATATAGTAGCTCTCCTTCAAGCACCATTTACAGCTGATAAACTGACATCTAGAACCTCATGGCTTAGAAAAAACAAGTATATTTTCTCAGTCTTAAAAGATCCTTCACAAAAACCCAAATGCAGGAATTCTACCATCTATTCTGAAATTCCACAGAATTTTGGCTGAAAGATTCTGGTTGAAAGATTGAACTAACTGTAAATCAATTAAAAAATATCATACAACTCTAGGCTTATGTTTGTCTCTGCAATACTTATACCATGATTTGCTATTTACAATTTTATTCTCTACTCAAGAGACATCTAATTTCAGTGGAAAAGCATTTTGTTTCAATTTTAAAACAGCAAAAAATGCTTCATAAGGCTTTTGGTATTAAGAAAATGCAAATGAGGAGCCACAGAAAATAAATATTTTAGGTTGGGCATAAAAGTATCAGTGATTAAGGCCACAGGTTTTGGTATTTTAGTTTGTGCAACTGGAACACATACATTGTCAGAAAAGCTTTCTAAAAGAAATTTTAAAAACAGTCAGCAGTTAGGAGCTGAAAGCCGTACATTTTGGAATTCATCCCTGCTTAGAATGTTCATACATTCTATTTTCAGTTTAAAAGTACATGCAAAAATTTCTAAAGCTGATTAAAGCAAATATATTTATCTAAATGCAAATTAAAAATCAATTTCATTCACTTGCTTTAGGCAGTAAATGCATGCTTTTATCCCCTGTTGTAACTAATCAGAAGTAGCTTCTCAGTTGTGACTGAGTGGGGCCCTCGTGAACATCATGAAGTTCACCAAGGCTAAATGGAAAGTCCTGCACCTGCGTCAAGGCAAACCCAAGTACAAATTCAAGCTGGGCAGAGAACAGATTGAGAGCAGTCCTGAGGAGAAGGACTTGGGGTGTTGGTAGATAAGAAGCTCAACATGACCTAGTGAGATGTCACTGCAACCCAGAAAGTGAACCGTGTCCTGAGCTGCATCAAGAGAAGTGTGGCCAACAGGTTGAGGGAGGTGATTCTCTCTCTCTGCTCTGCTCTGGTGAGATGCCACCTGGAGTACCAGCTCTGAGGCTCTCAATATAAGAAGGGCATGGACCTGTTAGAATGGGGCTGGAGGAGGCTACAAAGATGCTCAGAGGGTTGGAGTACCTGTCCTATGAAGACAGATTGAGAGAGCTGAGGTTGTTCAGACTGGAAAATAGACAGCAAGTATATTCATTTGTTCTCTATGAGTGCAGAATTGGTTGAAATAAACTATTTATATGGATAGCACCTCAAACATCCTCTAGCTAAGCTAATTTTTCCTGATATGCTATCAGAAAATACTGTTCTGAGGAAATCAAACGTCTATGTGGGAACACGCCAATTTCATCAGAACTTTAAAAAAAAAGAGGAACATAAATAGCTTGGTCAGCCAGTTCTATAGTTTTAGGATACCTATTCTCCCTGTGAATATAGGATCACTAACTCATAAGTACAGTCTAGTGAAAAACAGAGTTACAATCCAAGTTGCCAATCAGGGAGGACAACTGTTGCCTATGAGGCAAAATTTACTGTTGACACCTTCTCATCTTCAGTTTGGAAGACCTGAATTAATAGACAGACTGAGTTTGATCATTCTCATACTCCTGTCTTGTCAATTAAGCAAGCAGAAAGCAGAGATATGTTGACCACCAATCAAACCAAAGTTAAGTTTTCAAATGTTTTCCACACTGAAAGCTTAGGACATGAAGACTCACATGCTGCACTTTCCTCTCAATTATTTCATGAAAAATGGGTATTTTGCTTACTTGAGTAGCATTTCCTATGTGCCCTATACAAACCACCAGAACTTTTCAGCAGGTGTCACACTTTGGTGCTCTCATCTTACAGGTAATTCGTTGTCCTGAAGGTCTAGGAACAAAATGAGGCTTACGAAGGTTCTGAGATGAAAGCAAAATACAGTTATCTGTTACACTTTTTTTTTTCCCCATGAAAATGTCCATGAAAATCTACTGTGTCAAGTCCCTCTATACCTCAGCAGAAAGGGGAAGACACGCTTGACATTTGTGGCTAAACCAGTGTTGACAAAACTGGAACATGCTGGCTACTGGTGATCAGTGCTCGCATAGCATCAAGGCTTCATGCTGGCTGGGTTCAATCCACTAGACTTGTTAATTTCTCCCATTTTACCACTAGTCATTCTGACATATGTTCTGCTCACAGTAAAACTTCATTACAAATATCACTGTTTTGTTTCCTCTTACCTGCCCCAATCAGTAGTATTTGAGCGTGCAAAACTTACCTCGTATATATACATATTTTTTCAGATCATTTTTTCAGACTCACTCAAAAATGTATACATAAATTGTGCACAAATCACTGTAATAAAACATATCCATCCGTGTTGTGAGAAGAGCTTAATTTGCACCATGGGAGATACTGTTAAGGCACTAGGGAAAAGAACAGCTTTTAATGTAAGGGATAGTTAAGCACAGGAGCTGGCTCTCTGGGGAGGTTGTAAAATATCCACTGCTGTGATTAAACAAACACCTGTTAAACACAGTTTAGCTGTCACTGTTCCCATTTCATGGTAGGAAGACAACTTTTCAGGCTGTTAATCCTATTTTGTCTTTTTTCACACCCACTCTGCACCCAGGTAGATTTTTAAATATCACAGACATCCAAAATTCTGCAGAGGTTTGCTATGTACACTACCTGCCTTGCTATCACTCTCTTCTTCCAGAAACATTCCAGTTACCTTCTGAACGTTCTTGTCTCACAACTTTTTGCCTCCATTTCTCCTGCTCAGTATAGTGAGGTCAAAACTTTCAAAGCAAGTTATGTGTGCATTACCCCGTAAGTAAACAGCACCACCTGAAGCCATTATCCCTTACCTTTTCTATAATCCCTTACCTTCCTATAATCATACAGTAAATTGTACAACAGTAGAAGGAACAGGTGATTTTTCATAAAATATTTACTGGTATCCACAGACAATTCTGCCTGCTCTCTATAAAATGAAATGATTTTTTGAGAGGCTTCTCACTGAGTTAATGCAAACAATTGTCAAATGAGGGTAGCATAACCTGACAACTTTAAAAAAATAAAAGCTATGGGTATTTTTTTAATAAAGTAGCAAACAACTCTTCCCAATAAGTCTATGATAGCTCATGTTGGAAGTAGTAGTGTTTTATTTCTCATTACACAGATGGCTGATACCTCAAGGATTCTGTAACAGAAATTGCTTCAGCAATTAGCACTACTCATCTCGCTGTCAGAAGCAGTGTTGACTGTTCTGCACACCTTTTTTCCCTGAACTGCAACAACTGTTGTACCAAATTAGATCTGGTGTCTAGTGGGTTAAGAAAGCAAGAGAGAAGCAGGAAGTTTGTTTCCCTCACCACAACCTAAATAAAAAGAGCCATCTGGAAAGTCTGCATCTTTAGCAGAGAAATTAATGCAAAAAGGAAAATCTTCCCTAAGGGAAAATTGTGGTGGAAGTGGAGAAACATGGAAGTAGAACAGGTCAGATGCATACACGAAGAGGAAAACCATTTTGGACAGGTCAAAGTTTTTCCAATAGCTTTTTAAAAAGAAAAATGAAGCTAAGAGATACTCTATTTGGTTTAAATGAATGACTGACTATTCAGATCATACAAGCATCGTCTTTTTGTGAGGCACAGGCACACTGAGGTTATTAAGCAAACACTTGTATCATAAAAAAAAAAAAAATGAAACATTGAATAATTCACTTCCACCTTTACCTGAGGTAATGGATCCTAGTACAGATATCTGTAGTAGTGGTTGAAATTTCTACCACTGTTGTAGTGGTAAAAATGGACATGTTGTCTTCTCCCAGACCATGCACCGAACAGCCCAACCTGCCAAGTTGTAATCACTAGCCTCTAGTTTGTTTTAATGCAACACCAAGCTTGTGGTGGATGAAACAAAACAATCAATTTAAAACTAAAAGCAAATTATATCTTCCCAGTAGAAGTGGGATTTTTTGGTTTTTTGTTTGTTTGTTTTTTTAAACAAACAGCTTTTTTTCCAGTAGCCCACCAGAAGTCTCCTCCTCCTGAGGACAGGAAGTCTGAATTTCCTTTTCACAGAACAAGGACAGAAATGCTCTGATTTAAGAATTGTTTTATTTTTGCTAGATCTAGTGAAAGATGAGCACTCCCTCTGACCTAGACAGCGCAGAGAGCGAACCAGCTCCCATGACTTTTGATGAAGAGTATGTCTGGTATAAAGCAAATGTGATACGGAAAACTAAAGAACAAAAAACCAACAGCAACAGAAGAAAAAAAAATTTAACAACAAAAGCATAAGTGGTGTTTCATTTTTGCAATGCCACTCACAAGTGTTTATAACACTTGTGTGTTTGAAAACACTGGCTTACACATAGATAAAATGCACAGCTGCATTGACCTGAATATTTCTTAATGCCTCAACTTCAAATGGGTGCAGTATTTAAGCAGAGACTGAGAATTTGGCCAAAGTAATCTCCTGCAAGTACATGAAGATGTTAGCAAACAATGCACTTCATGAACACAAGGAATGCTGTAGTGGTCTGTATTGCTACACCTTAACTTCAAGCTACCTATGATACAGAAAAGGTAAGCTTCAAGGACATAAACTTTAAAAAGTGAAGAATTGTGTCATAGTCTGTAAAATCAAATTCATTTACTAGAATTGTCATTGTAAAGTCTCTAGAGACCTAAAAAATTAGGTTGAAGAAATTTTATAATGGTATCTTTATAAAAATTTTAGTATTCAGCATTTTTCTCGGCTCTCAGGAGCGTAAGACAAACACTTCCTGAAGAAAAGAGATCTCAAATAGGGTACTTTCTCAATTACTTAATATGCTTGAGTACCTATTTTTAGGAATTTTTATTTTTTTAATCTGCAAATGACAACTTATTTAATATTGATTACCCTGCACCCCAGTGAACAGCAACTCTTTTAAAGGAATTTTTTGTAAATAGAAGATTTTGTAATTTGTTTTCCAGACAGCAGATCAAAGACTTGGAACTCTGGAATAGACCCATAAGACAAATGAACTTCTGTGTTTTAACTTAGATACTTCTGTATATACATCATAAACATAAAAATGCATGTAAGGTATTGTACATGCATTACACCTCTAGGTTAAATTATTACTTTGCTTGAGATAACACAGAAAGTACAACATTTAAAAAGTACATTCACTATTTGCCAAATATTTTGATATGATGATTTGCAAAAATGCCACTACTGAATGAAATGTTATCCAATGATGTAACAAAGGAGAACAGGGATAAACAACTCACTTGAAGAGCTCTGAAGAACTCCCAATTCTCATGTTGTGCCATTCATTCAGGATTATTGAAGCTCATTGTTTTGTGAATTTGTAATTTGAAGTATGGGAACAAACATACATTTAGCACATCAAGAGTTAACACATCACTTCCATGATGCAAAACAGTTCTACCCTTCACCATTCTCACAGCTCTTCCTTATCTCTTCAGGTGTTTGAGCACCTTAGATACTTGATGAAGTTACATGAACCATATGAGAATCAAAATACTATGCATCATCACTTCACCAAATATCTTTTGCTCCTGAAATTTCAAAAAGGAAACAGAGATAGAGCATTGTCCTGCATCATAGAAGCAAACCATGAAAAACCCATCCATAACGCAAGAATTATGAACACTGCTCTCTTTTATTATTTAAAGATTAAAAAGTGTGGAAATACTTGTCAAATGAGCAGCACATACAACATTGTTTGTTAACAAACTTCTATTTAAATTTGTGCTAGATACGCTAGAACAGCAAATAACTTTACAAAATAAGTCAATCATTCCACATAGCTATTTCACTTCTTTTTCTAATTTTAACACATATACATGGTAACACCTCAAAAAAACCCAGATCTACCACACCAACTCAAGATTTTGAGAAATTTCAGTTTTATTTTTATCAATACAAACAGTAAGACGGCTTAAAACCTTAAAACAGAATGGCAGCATTAAGTAAGACTGGCCAGAAAACTACTAAGAAACTATACACATTCTCTTTATCTCTTTGGAGACACATACAGCAAAAAAGAAAGGTAAAAACTGGTTGTATTCCACTATAGTCAAACTCTCAGCATTTTCCCTGTGGAAAAGAGCATACAGGACTCCTTTTTTGTCACTCCGTAAGAGGGGAAAAGCCAGATACTGAATTTGCTTTAAGAGACACATAAAGAGGTCTATGAAGTGGAGACCAAGAATGATTCCTTAAGTATTCCTCTCTTTTAAAACCAGGCTATGACTGTCCTATGGACAACTGTGACTAGCATCACTGCGAAAATGGCACACAAAACCTCTAATGAGTAAGTAATAAGAAAATGAAAGTTATCCTTTGGCACGAATTCACATTAACAAAGGAAATTGTTTATACATGAGAAATGAAGATTTTAGAAAAGGAATCAGGCCATTTACATGAGATTACCAGATGACTTCAAGACAGGTTAAAATGCTGTAACAAAGTTGACAGGTTTTATGGTTATGTTAAAAAAACTGTTTCATGGTTTTGATTTGATGAAACAAAAACAAAGTCATTAAAACACATTGTGAAGGACAATGAATCCTGTGCCAGAAGTTTACAGTCCTACATGTCATGTTTGGTAAAACATCATAGTTGTTCTAAAAAAAAAAGACACAAAAAACCAAAAACAAACACCCAGAAGACCACATGCTAAAAATTACAGTTACCTTACTTGATCTTTTCCAACTCTTCCTCATTAGCATTGTCTGAAAATAAAATAAAGCATTTTAATTACCTTTCCTCTGCAATACAGCAAAGGAGGCCAACTGTCTCCAACAGGACAATTCACGTTTAACCATCATTACAACTGAAACAGCAACATGTACACTCCAGCAACAGATACACAAGCCTGAAACAAATCCAAGCAAGTAGCAGCCCTGTGCATACCCAGGCATACTTTTCTGGGTGGTCTGAAAGGTTCATTTGTGAACTTGTAAAAAAGAAAGACAGAAACACAAAATTAGATAAGCAAATGGAAAAAAACAAATGTGCCATTACTGATAGTGATTTCAATTCTGACTGATACTTGAATAGTAGTTTTTTTTAATAATAAGATACTCCATTTTTTTGGAACACTATTGTTTAACTTGTAAGTGTAGCCACATAACAGAAATCCCACAGAAGGCTTCTTTGATAACATGAATCTATTACAAAATCCTTAAAGTTACCGCCGTTAGTTTATTTCACAGCAGTAAAAATATCTCCTTAGTTTGATAATTATGCACATGAGGGAGAAAACAAAGTTATACCTTCACTCCTGAAAGAACCCAAATCTCACTTGCCCTGTCCTATTACCTAAATAATCTGTAAAACCTTGGCACTGCTAGACACCATGCTCCGACATGCTAGGAGGCAAAGTGTCCACAGACACATTTTAAATCATTAAATAAAGGGCACATACTGGTCAAGTACACTGGGGACAATTCAGCTGTGAACACAGGTGTTGCTTAAGCAGTTCTGTGGAAACGCAGAAAAATTACTCTATACAATTTAATAACATTTAGCAGCCTGCTATTGACACTGAGCAAGAATAAATCAAAGGCCATTAATTTCTTTTGAAACTTTGGGAGGAAAAGCAAACATACTGTTTATTTTTATTAACTATTGCAAAAACACTTTCTTTTTCAGATAATGGAAATAAATTTTGAAATGCAAACATTTTCCTCGCTAATAAATTAAATTATATCATGGGGAAAAATTAAAATGAGAGAAAATATGTAGGGTTTATATGTTTGAAATATCCAGAAATTTTACAAATAGACACAGCTTTTTGGGAGAAGAAAAACAATAAGCTGCTGAGGAACCTTTTGAAGTTGCTATGGACGCTTAAAACCCAAGGGCTTCGCTGTAAGTTAATGACAATTGTAGCACTGAGGCTTTGGAAAACATACACAGATACTAAACGCTTTATAAAGCTGGAGAAAGCCCTTGAGTTCATTTTTACAGAAGACGCACATAAGAATTAAGTAGCTTGAGGCCCACAGCAGGCCCTGATGAAAACCTCTGCGTTCCTGGGTCCTGTCCAGTATAGCTTCTCTCTTCCTTGTCATTTCTGAATCCTACACAGTCAGAGCACAAACTCCGCTTCCCTAGGCTTCAGACCAGGCTGTGAGCAAGGAAGAGAACATGGTCCAACAGCTGAATTGACTATGCAGGTTTAGATTAGATACTAGGAAGAAATTCTTCACCATAAGGGTGGTGAGGCACTGGAACAGGTTGCCCAGAGAAGCTGTGGCTGCCCCATCCTGGTAAGTGTTCAAGGCCAGGCTGGATGCAGGCCTGAGCAACCTGTTCTAGTGGAAGAGGCTGGAACTAGATGATCTTTAAGGTCTCTTCCAAACCAAACAACTCTATGATTCCGTGATTCTTTCAACTCTGAGGAGTTCAGTTTGAGCTGTAGCTACAGAAACATATGACCATACTTATTGAGTATGCTGGCATCATTACCAGCTAGAGCAGCATAAGCTGAAGCCAGTAAAATAAATATATAGCATAGGACAGATCAGGATGAGTCATCTACATGGAATTTTTTAATCTGAAAATATTCCATGCCCTGAGTCTATCTCTTTTTTTCCCTATTATGTTACTACCCCTCTGGCAAATAAAAAAACAACCAACCAAATAAATAGTAATAGTATATTGTAAGATTTAATACAAAAAGCAAGCAAACTAACAGCATACTAATGTCGTTAACATTTTCATATGAAGTAAAAAAACTAAGCATCATTTAAGATAGATCATTTTAGGAAAAAAACAATGCCTTGAACTTTAATCTCATTAAGTAACATTATCCACTTGTATGTTTCCTTTTTTCCATTTTCTGTGCCTCCTAGGCTGCTGGCAGTGAACAGTTGTCCCCAATCTCTGCTGGTCCCAAGACAACAGTTCTCATCAAGCTACCAAGTTTGTCATTTCCTGCAGCTGGAAATCGCCTGCAAGACCCAGGTAGGAAACAGCTATTGTTGTGAAGACCTGGGTGACATGCAGCTCTGAAGAAGTTATGTCACTGGAAGTTCTCCAGTAGTGAAATCTGTGCACTGAATGCTGACAGAGAAAGAGACAGAAAAACTCACATTCACTATGGCACCCATGACTACACCACCAAACAGAATTTGCAAGAAGCCTGTACACATGCATACAGTTACAAACAGCACACCGGCACGCGCTGCACTCCATGTATCCAATGGGAATACTAATAGAACACTGTCAGAACAAAAGAAGCTTCATTGAAGCAGGTCCAAGAAAAAAACTGAGTAATTGCTGGTTCTGACTTCTTTTAAACTGGTCATCAAAAGGGGAAATGAATGAAAAATACAGAAAGTACATCACAGACACATTATTTTTTATAAATAGAGTTAAATTAATGAATTTTTAGAGCTCAAATTTTTTAACATTTTACTATATATATGCACACTTTTCCCATACTTATTTATTTAACATCTTTTTAGTTTACAGTAGTTACCTAAGTTATCTGTCCTCTCAAGGCAATAAAATTAAAACGCTGCACTAATGTAAAGGACAAGCGCTGTTAACAGCAAAGAGCAAATGCAAATGATTTACCATAACTACTGTTATGGTAACTTAATTGTATTAGGCTGGAAATGGAGACATATATTAAAAACTTTCTAATTTTTATAGTCCTATAAGAATAATTCATTAATCAAATTTGATTCATAATTTATGATTGTTCAAAAATCAGAAGAAATCAGATTGCATTCATTTTGTCAAAAATCAAAAGAATAGGATTTCTAATAACTTTAGAAATGCTATGTTTCTATTTATGTACATAGTTTGAATGACACATTACAAGATTATTACTTCAAATGTTCACATTTTTATGCCTATAGAACAAGCACCATGTAGCAAAAGGCAAGGATATTTAGAGAAAAGATTTGCTAGAAATTTTTATTTATTCACCTGCCCATACTTCTACATTAATATTCAATAACTGCAGGCTACTTCTGCATTTTCTTCACGTAAAATGTACCACAAAATTGAATCCTCTGTTCTTACTTATGAAAATAGTATACTGAGTTTCCTTTAATTGAAACTATGTTCAGTATTCTTCTACTGAAAAACACAATCATAAACTACTTAAGCACTGTTTTTCAAAGTCCACCAGATTCCAAAATAAATACTCCCTTTTCCTAGTCAGTGTAATATAATTTTACATACAGTTATATGAACACATGTATATGTTAACATTCCTAATTGATATCTGAATCCAAAAATGTAATGTTTTGATCTGAGGAAATGGGACCTTCCAGCTACAATTCTCAAGATCATCTTATCAGTCAGTACACAGAAAATCTGAATTCCACCAGAATTTTTTTCCAGAAAGATAAGGAAGAAAATCCTCCCGTGTGGATCAAATCTCATTTCTTTTCACACCTCAAGGCTTCACCCAAAACAAAATAATCTATTACTCTGTCAAACTGACTGCTTATTTTTAAAATCATTTGCAATAATACCTCTCTCACAGACAGGTGGCAATACACAAGGCCCCCCATTTTGTCCCATTTAACTTCAAACTTCTACTTGGAGTACCTTATCCTCCAGCAGCATCAGTATTTCTTATGCAGTGTGACAGGATGCATCTTCCTGTAACATACAGCCACATTATTTTGAAACGCCACTTTGGTACAGGACCTGTTCTCCAGCTACACAAACACATCCTCAAAAAACTTTTCCTTTACCTGCAATGCACGACCTCCAAAATAGCCTCACTGCAGTTCAGGCAGTGAAAGGATCTCTTTGGAAAGTATCCTCCACATCAAGTTACCAAAGGACACATCACAAACATCGTCTTCTTCAAGAGGGCTTGATTTGAAACATGGCTATAGACCTGCCCAAAATACAGGATATGTGGCTTCTATGGCTACATGGGAAAGCTAATACTTCTTTTGTTGAAGCTATTCCTTTTTTTTATTTCACCAATGGTCAATAAACATTCTCATTTAGAATATATGGAATTATAGTACCTTCAACTATAAGTACTTGCAGTTGATTTCAGAGATCTTCAGCTCATCCTACACCATTCATGTATGACAACACGTCAATGGTGTAAAATGATAAAACATTACCTTAATTACTTAATGACTTGCAACTCTCAGTTGCAAGAAATTTACGAGTTATCACCTGAGCAAAATAAAACCTATTCAGAAGAAATTATTTCTGAAATGTAAGCTATATAGGGGTATCAAACAAACAGGCTTTATGTAAATTTGAAACTACTTAGGAAAAAAATGTACATAATGTGAAGAGACAGCATGTCTTATGTGCAGGAGTCATTAAAGCATATTTAAAGGTACGCATAGGTTTTTATCTATATATTTCAACTACACTTGAATAATGACTTAAATAGAGATATCCAAGTAGAGGAGGAGCAGCAATCATTCAAACAGCATGCGAATGTAGGAAATGCTTTAACTGCTACTTTATATTGTGCACATTTCAAGAGTAAACAAGAATTAGTCTTGATTTTTTAACATAACATTCGAAAATTTATTGATCTGTCATACTAATTTCAATAAAAATTATCATAATTACAAAACTTTTCAAAAATAACCAAAGACTACAGTTTAATTGGAGTGATACACTTCATACTATATCTACTCCTTAGAGAGTAAAAAAACATCTAACAAATAAGTAAGTACATATGGTAACTGAGTAAAAGATAATAGAGTCTTTAATTATGAACCCCCTAACTCATTCATAGACAGCAATTTAATATTAATTTTATAAGTCATCTTCCTCACACTGTGATATTAATTCTCTGATTTTACTGCAACTTTGCCAGAACTGCTCTGAGATCCGTATCTTGGAAAGACTGTTTTCTAACAATAAATATTATGATTCAGATTAGGAACCAGATTCTTAATTGGAATCTTGCACATTTTCAGAATGAAGTCCCATTTAACAGTTTGAATGGGAAAAAAATTTGTTCGCTTGAGCTAAAGTAAAAAAAGCTAACAATGAAATGAGCGATAGCACAAACCCAGTTTTTTCCCCTATTAAAACCAATCAGTTGGAAATGAAAAGAAGTTGCTAGCCAGCAAGTCTACGGTGCTCTCAGTACTTTTGACATTCAGTTGCTAAATCACCGACACCCCTATGAAAGACATGTTACACTGTAGTGTCTTAATTTCACTTTCTCACCTGTAATTTTCTTGAGCACCCTCTGTATAAGAGCTGACAACATGGAGCAGCGCAGTACTATCTTCTCTGTATGATGAAAAAAGGAAACTAACATGCTGTCCACATAATGGTGTCCCACATAAAAATACAGTATTTCTGTCCTGCATGATTTAGGATTATGGCAGGATAGTGCCAAAGCCACTTGGAAAAACAGGGCAATTACCATGTGACTCAGAAATGCTGGTCTTACCCAATGCACC
>VXAY01006788.1:23947-52094 GCA_013399855.1 Oxyruncus cristatus | reverse complement strand
CCTGTGAGGAGAGGCTGAGGGAGCTGGGGTTGTTTAGCCTGGAGAAGAGAAGGCTCAGGGGAGACCTCATCGCTCTCTACAGCTATCTGAAAGGAGGTTGTAGCCAGGTGGGGGTTGGTCTCTTCTCCCAGACAACTATCAGGAAGACAAGAGGGCATGGTCTTAAGCTCTGCAAGGGGAAGTTTCGGCTGGATATCAGGAAGAAATTTTTTATTGATACAGTAATCAGACACTGGAATGGGCTGCCCAGGGAAGTGGTGGATTCACCGTCCCTGGAGGTTTTTAAGATGAGACTGGATGTGGCACTTAGTGCCATGGTCTGGTAACCACAGCGGTGCTGGATCAAGGGTTGGACTTGATGATCTCTGAGGTCTTTTCCAACCCATCTGATTCTATGATTCTATGAAAGTGTAGTCAGTAAATGTAAAATATGTTTACAAAAATATCCATACTCCTACAAAAAGCCTCTGGGGACTACAAAAGATTATTGTCCTGGAGATTATTGGCAAATAAGTTTTCTAAGTTATCTCGACAAGAAGGATGTCCATACCTATTGGTTTCACTTGACATGTTTTCTGGACGGCCTGAAGCTTTTCCCTGTCACACCAACAAAGTAAGGGAAGTTACCAAGGTATTGTCAGAAGTAATACTCTGATTTGGAATTCCATTGGGAATGTCCTCAGATAGAGGACCTCAGTCTGTATCACAATTAGTGCAAAAATGGTCTGAAATATCAGGAATCATACAGGATTTACGTACTCCTAGGAGACCACAATTTAGTTGGGAGACCAAGAGAATTAACCAGAGATTAAAAAGGCAAATAAACAGACTCTGTCAAGAAACCTCACTTAAATGGCTGCAGGCTCTTCCTCTGGCACTGTTAAAAACTAGAATCCAGCCAAGCTCCATGCAAAAGGTGAGCCCATACAAAATTCTTTATGGGAGATCATATCAAACTATTCCTGGAGAGAGCCATGTGATAGGTAATCACAATATAAGAGAATATATAATCTCTTTGGGAAAAATACTTTCATCACCATATAAGTTTGTTTAAGCCTCACTGGGAAGTTTGGATGTTCCTGCGTATCTTCAGCAGACAGGAGACTGGGTGTATGTCCAGATATGCAGTGAAGAACTGCTCAAACAGAAGTGGAAAGGACCATTTGAAGTTCTCCTGACTACTCACACAGCCCTGAAAACAACAGATGGAGACTCCTGGATTCACTATATGCAAATCAACCCAGCCTCTGACCCAGAAGGACCACAATGGGCAGTACAGCAAACAGCAAATCTGCTGCAGAAAAGAAAAGAACTGTAACGGAACCAAAGACTCTAAAGTGAGAGATGTTAAATGGTTTAGTTTGCATTTTCAGAGCAATGTTTCCAGTACTGCAGCATGGTTATTTGCACCCCGACTAGTCAACCAGCCTAGCAAGACCTTGCAATAAACAACTGTAATGACAAGTATGGCGGCAAGTGCCTGGGGGTAAGTGGGAAAGACAGCAACATTCTCTTCCCTGAAGAGCTCTCTAGCATGATGCAAATAAAACAAATATTACTGGACCCTTGGAGGAAAAATTCACACCTAAAACTAATTCAGGCTGTGACACTGATAACAAATAGCAGTAACTGTTGGATCTGTTCTGAATTTCCCACACTTTCAGATGAAAGCCTTCAGACAGTGGAGCTCCCAATACTAGGTGTATCTTCTGATGCTCTTCCTCCAACTGGAGTGATGCTCCTATTGGACAGAAAAGCAGTCCAAACCCATAGATTGACAAATTTTGTCAGTAGAAATAGCAATCATTGGGGACTCTTGTTTCAAAGATTGCTAAAAGGACAAGAAGCAGCCCCCCACTGGAAAATGGAGTCATCTAATTTCAACCAAGGAATAATGGTGGTAGAGTATCCCAAATGTTGTTCCTATTTAGATGTAACAGGAACAAGTATTTTGAATATACGTTGGTGGCCTGTTCCAGATAATACGGGATACTACTGGCTTTGCTGAAACCAGGCTAGAAAAGCTCTACCCTCTGGATGGCATGGAATATGCACCATTGGAAGTATAGTACCAAAACCAGACAACACTGATAAACTGGAATTCCCCAGAGGACATCTAGGATCTTTCATAAGAAGACAAAAGTGAAATTTAAATCCCTTAATTGAGAGGTCCTTTGGATTCCACAAGTTTGTGAGAGGACTTCTACCATGGTTAGGAGAATTGGAAAAAGCTATAGGGAATATATCCAGAGCAACTGTGCAAATAGAAAACTGAACAAACAATGCAATTAGTGCTTTGCAACAAAAAATTACTGGCCTTTCAAAAGTAGTCAAACAAAACTGAATGGCTCTAGGTCTGATTCTGGTTTCCAAAGGTGGTGTGTGAACAGTCATTTACACCACTTGCTGTGTATACATAGATCAGACCTTAAGAATTCAGACTGATCTGGAAAAACTAAAATCTTTCATGACATATACCAAAATCAAGGGGAAAATGTGTTTAATTGGTTAATATCATGGATCCCAAATTTAAGTGCAATTGCAGGAAAACTGACTGGCATAATAATCATAGTTTTGATATTATCTTTTCCCTATGGATTTTATTCCAAATTTGCAAAATAGGATGTAACAGAACATGTAGATTCAATGAAAACTATTTCATCTAAAGCTGAAACAAAAGGACAGTTGGCCACTCTATGTAATAGAATTTTTTTATAAACTTAAGTTTGTTCATATAGTATTAAGGATCTTAAGTAGTTTTATTGAGGTATCAGATAATTTCAATAGGATAAGTTTCAATTAGTCCTAAAAAAGATTAAATTACATGTTCTAAAGTGTTAAATAGTCTAATAAATGTGATTAGTTTTATTAATAGGTTTATCATTTAATAGTGATAATTGCATTTTAATGTTTTTATTTTTCCTAGATACTCAATGGAACTAAAAAAAAAAAAAGTGGAAGTAATCTTTAAAAAAAAAGAAAAAAATCACTTCCCAAGGGGGGAATTGTTGGAAATGATGTAACTTTTCTAATACTTGGTTTTAATATATAGTTTTAGCAGAGGGTAATTTAATTAATCTTATAATTAGTTACCTTTTAACTAAACCTTTTAATTAGTTGTTTTAATTAATCACAAGCTGTGTTAGGCCTTAAGTCACTTTTAGCCAGCATATAGCAAAAACTGTTATGCCTTGCTTTCTAACACTAAAAAGACAGCATTAGAGGGTTCTATTACTCCCGTCGATTTCAGAGGTATTTGGCAACACTACCAGCATATCTAAAAAACCCCAACTGAACATCCATGGTAACCACACACTGAAATCCTTAAGACAAGTTTTAAAATATTCCACTGAAAAGAGAGAATACCAGCTACAGGAACCCCAATATCATAAAGTACCATTTTTAAAACCAGCCCATTGAGCTGTCACTTGAGGGACAGATGTTTTTATACTTCATATAACAACAAGAAAGAAATCACATCTTAGAAAAACACTGAGTTCCAAGTACCTCTATTAACTAATTAACTGATTTTACTAAAAATGTTTAGCTATCATGCAGTCACATGCATTTTTCTATCACTGCTGTTCACTCACAATTTTAACTTTCAACATGAAAACCATAAGCAAGCTTATTCTGAAGAGCGAAGAGTGACTGTCCCATGAAAGTTTTCCATAGTTCAGATACTCATCACTGTGCAATTAAAATTCTAGTTTTAATTTTTTGAAGAAAACCTGATGTTCCCCTGGGGAACAACTGTCTTTCGGCCTGTTGGGAAAAATTTCAAAAAGGAAAACAAAGAAACTATCTTGTTCTGATAGAATGGCTGGGGTGGGAAGGGACCTTTAGAGACCATCTAGTCCAAAACCCTGTTATGGGCAGGGACACCTTCCACTACATCAGGTTGCCAAAAGCCCTGTCCAACCTGGCCTTGAACACTAGCATTCAGCCAGGGTTAACCCACCACACAAAAAGAGAATCCCTTAATCAAAGGAAACACTGTTTCTTCTAGCCTAAAATCTCAGGAGTGAAATGACGGTCTTCCTGAAACTGTTGAAACCATGACCATTTGTTTTTCAACACAGCCAACTTCTGCAAAATCAGAAATTCCACCTCTCCTGGGACAAGGACAGAGGCCTCTGATTTGACCTGCCTAAAAAAACGAACTCATTGCTGTTCTTATACCTTCCAGTTTAATAGAAAATAATCTTTTTTGCTATATACTTGCAATTGACAAACATGTGATGTGCCCTTGTCAATTTAACAGTGCAGTCAATAATCTTTCTCTCCAGCAAAACATGCAATTTTTTCTCCATTCCACAGGGATAATGATTTATTATTTCAGACTGAAATAAAAGCTGAAACTTAAAACATAAAATAAAAATGCTAGGTAAAGGAAATATAGAAGCTGTGGAATAGTGGATAGGGTTAAAAGTTAAAGAAGAATAAGAATTACAGAGGAGACCCAGCTGCTGCTTCCCAGATGGAACAGGGTCACAATGCCCTATGTACGTTCCCTAAACACTGATAAGCATCTGTTATGGGGGATGTAACAGAGAGGGGAGTTACGTGAAGGCGCTGTGGCATCCCTCCACAAACATCCTGCAGGAAGAGGGACATGGTGACACTTTGTAGTTCAAAGACTGTCCCGTATCTGTCCACCAAGAAAGAGAAATCCCAAGGAGGTCTACCCAATTAAGCACTTACGACTAGAGTCACTCAAACTCCACTTAAACCTAAAGAAATAATATAAAAGTAAGTTGAAAATGTGGAAAAGTCTGCTGGGATTGGGTTACGGGCCAAAAAGAATGATCTCTAATTTTATTACCAGCATTGATTATTCTTACCATTTTTGGAACTACTGAAAATGGAATCACAGTTACAGTTTCACAGTTTGAGAGAAAAAGAATCCAAATGATGCCTCTAAACTATGACAATTTACAGGAAAGAACAAGTACAATGCCGTGTGATGTGTGTTTTGGACAAAGTGCATTGGCTGATCAGCAGGCAAACAGTGTGACCCCCATGCCAATAAGCCCTAATGGACTGGAATAATGGTAACACAATAGTAAACTCTACCTTGCACCATAGAAGTATCTCCTACTACTCTTACTGGAATAGTAGGAAACTTTCTGGCCTCCCCAAGAATTTGTGCTCATATATAAAGGACCACCATCACTTAAGGCCCAATCTTCCTTCATTCTCAATCTCATGCCACACAGCTCACACCAAAGCATCCCCATCACGCTACAGCTATGAGAAGTGGGGCTCTTCTACAGATGAAATCAAGTTCCAAACGCTTTGTCATCTGTCTCTAACTGTGTTCGGTGCATATCTGTATGTTGAGACTAAGACCACTCAGGGATGCATTGTGCCTATGATTCCCTTTCCTGTTTAGGACACAAAAACAAATAACTATATAGATATATATGTATATATATGCTTTATATCATTTCAGAATAAATATACAGCAAGTCCTTTTCAAAAATCTGAGCTTCTAGGCAGTCCAGATAGGGCCATAATACAGAGAAACATAGCAGTTTCCTTTGCCAGGGTTAAAGTCAAATTCTCAGCACAGTCAATGCTCAAATCATTTTTAGACAGAGAATACCTGTCTCTGAATTTTTACAGTCACAAAACCTCACAGAAAACAGCACAGAGTCTTAACAACTGAGCTGTTCTTGGCCAGAAGGTTCATTTCCCATGACCACCATCTTTTGCATTATAACTTAACTGAAATGACCATACTTGTTCACCAAATCCTGTGTGGTAAGAAACTAACAGTATCAACGACAAACAGCAATCAGAAAAGGATTAATTACAGTAGAAGAATTAGCATCTCCTCTTGGGAAAACTCTCACATTATTATAGAGAAAGCTACCAAAGATATGACTGTAACGAGTCAGCTAAAACTCAATACAGAAGGCAAGCACCCTTAGAAGTCAAGATACAGGATTCTGATTAAAAATTATCTATTTTCATACTCCTAATATGACGATGAGTTAATACTTTCAAACTGATTTTCATAACAATGAAAAATAACTACTCTGGTAAACACTTTTCTTTATTTCCTAAACATTTTTGCAAGGATATCAATGGAGAAGTCAGTCCAAAAAGACTGCAGAAGATGTGATTAATGGATAGCATTCTTTTATTTTAAAATGTCTTCCGGAACATAAACAAAAGGGAAGGGACACCTTGCACTTAGAAATGCTGTTAGTAAAAGTGTAGCCGGTAAGAAGTGTAACTAGGTGACAGATAAGATCTTTACTTTGTAGGGCTCAGTGGATACAATAACATGACACATACTATAGTTCAAAATACTACTTTAGACAGCTAAGACGGGAGTGATTCTGCCCTTAAAACTGGTCTTGATTTCTCTATATTGATGTGCTAATCCAAAAGTATTCCCTATGGTGCTCAACAAGAGCGGCAATGCCTGTCACCACAGCAGGAAAGTTTTACAAACAAATCTGAATAGCAAATTTACTCTTTCTCATACTGGATCATGAATTTAGCTGAATGGGCACACAAGAGTTATGATGTCTTAAAAGGTGGAAAAAAATGGAAAAAGCATTTTTAGAGAGCTGGACTCCTTTAAATATTACGTTATATCATAAAACTCATAGAATAGTTTGAGTTGGAAGGAATCATAAAGATCACTTTGTTCCAACCGCTCTAGCATGGGCAGGAACATCACATTGCTCAATACGGTGCATCATTTCTTACTGACAGTTTATGTTACACTCTGTATTATCAAGTTTCATTAGAATTCCCTCTTATTCTTCTAAACTCACCTGTACCCAAAATACAAAGAAATGCCCCAAAGATCACCTCTGAACAACTATTTATAAGCACTTACCAGGGAGTTTCTCTGGTTTCTAATTTTAATCGTAAAACTCAACCCATCAAATGGCCTTTTCTAGAAAACACGAGAAATTTATTAACAGCACTTCTCACAAGAAATTAAATATTATTTTATTGTTTTCTTTCTATTATATTTTTATAGGATTCTAATATATTTTACACACAATTTTACATATGTAACTGTTACAGCTGAGGAAATTCTGGTCCACTCACACTGATGGAGATTCCTCTATCTACTTCAATCAGATTAGAAACAAATTAAGTAATCATAAAATCTAGAGTGTACCTAAAATACACAGGAAGCATGCTGTTTAATAGGTGTTGTGATTTCTGATACTGCAATAAACCTACTTAGCCCACAGTCCACCTCCATGCAACCAATGTCTTTGTTGCATATGAACTTTCCTAGAGTACTGCAAACGGACAATTTGAGTTTCAATTTGAGTACCTAAAGCAACTAATCAAAAAGGCTTGAAAAATCTAGAAAGCTATTTTTGCATTTCATAACTACTTTTTCTGATATTGTGGGACACTAGATTCTTATATTAATTATTGGCTTGGACCAACTCAAGTGTTGGGGGGACTGGGGAAGAAGGACAGGGTGAATTTCTCAAAGGTGAGGGAATGCCCTATCCCATACTCCAGCCTCTGCAAATCTCATTGGGCAACCCCGGAGAAGCTGTCAGTCAAAAACAGCCTGGGAGCACTGCCCATACCACTCCAGAAGTCCTGCATGGGGGTGGAGGGATGTGGCCACAGGGGGGGTCAAAGCAAATAAAAATAGCAGCATGTGCTCTCCATGCTTCTGCAAACCCTGACACCTGGACGCTTGGAAGCTGGACTTGCACAGGGCTCCAATGGTAGCCATAATTTTCTCTTTTTCTCTTTCTTTACTTCTTCCTCTCCTAATCTCCTTTCTTAATATTTTGGGTAGCTTGAGACCAGATGGGTTCTCTTTTGCTAGATTGTATGGGTTAGCACGTTCTAAGTCAATGTTTTGCCAAGGACTCTTTTTTTCTGAAGTTTACCAGTAAAAGTACCCCCTGAGAATATGTGTGCAGCTTTTCTCTTAAAGTGTTAAAAGAACCAAAGGTTCTTCTAATACATCCAGAGGGCAGATATTGTTGGAGCTTTGTGTAATTTTTGAAGTAAAACTCCTTAGGTGACATCATAGTTCAGGTGCTGGGGGCTTACAGATATCCATTCAATTATATCAATAAATATTTCTGTGTAGGCTCCATAATTCCCATAAATAAATTTCAATTTGGGGAATTAATATTGTTGGGGGGGGTTAAGTAAATTTTCACTAAATTAAATAGCCTTCAACTTCCATTGTAAAATGCCCAGGATTAGCTGCTAAACTATGTTGTCAAATCAGTTAATATTCCCACAATTTACTTAAAACAGTCCATCTTCCTAGGGGAATAAACCTAAAGGCTTAGGAAAGGGCATTTACTCAAATGCAGACATAAACCCCTGCCTAGCTAACAAGTATGAACCTTTAAATAAAACATCCTATAAAAGTTTTTGCATTCTATGAATGCAGACAAGTTTATCTACATATATTTACATGAATTCCAGCGTAAATAGTACGCCAAGCTGCCATTTCTTCTTTTAATATCTTATTCTCACTATCTTTGTGGTAAGAAAATTGAGCATTTTAAAATTAGTTCTTTCAGACATTCACATCCCCAGGAGTTCTTAAAAATTATTAAGTGTATTTTTACCTCAGATAACACCCTTCTGAAATGCCTTTGTACAAGATAATATTCTTGCCCATTCTGATTTAATGTAAATAGAAACCCTTTGATGTTGACCCAAAAATTGGTATCTGATTTCTTTTGTATTACAGCATTCAAATTATATACCTGTTAAACACATTAAAATAAATATGTAATTAAAGAGCTAGTTTGATGAATGTTCACAATTAGTGCCATGAATACTGGCCCAAAAGGACTTTTAAAAAGAATGTGGCATCTGGCTAGCTGTTACAGCATGAATAGCATTTCTCTGGTTATTGCCTTGTGACTACCTGCCACATTTGGAGGATGGTGTGAGTGCTAAGTTACTGATTTACGCCAATAATTTTCTCACCTCACCTCTCCAGGAAAAAGAACAGGAACATGTTCCTATCCTTCTCAACTGTGTGACAGACTTAGCAATATTTCACAATAACAAAATTTACTCATAATCCTGAGTACCTGAATTACCTGAAATTACCTAAGGATGAAGTTTTTCAATCTAAAAAGCTACACTTTATGCACTGTATTTTAAGGAAAGTTAAGGACAGAATTTCAGTATGGTATATCAGTGAAACCCACAGTTCGAACATATAGTATACTCTGTAGTTAGGCTGTAATGAAAAGTCTTTCCAATAATTTTAAATGCATTGCCTCATAAATTGATTTGCTTTCAACATTGTGTTGTAGCACAAAAATCAGGAGTATATTAAAGGGTTACTTAATCATCACAGTTTGTTATCCCATTGGCACCTAATTTTTTAGATCCTGAAAATGCAGATGTACACAGAGTTACTCACCAGATAAAAAGCAAAGCCTATGTGAATGCTCTTGGACTATTACAGCTCTTCATATTCTCCTGGTTTTGACAGTCATCTCTCCCAGTTATTCTCAATTTAAGCAGCTAGCTTATTACTGTCATAAATATTTCATATCAGAAATCGTAAATTTATCAAATTGAAATGCAAGCCTATGCACTGCATCAGAGCACTAAGAGCACTATTTTTGCCATTCCTCTTGCCCTTCTTGGGTACAGGTTTCAGTTCCAGAGTCAGCCACTTAAGGATCAACCCCTCAGCTCTTTGTCTACCAAGACAGGTTTTCTAGCCTTAGGAAGCATTACTGAACTGTCTCCTGCAGAGACAGACACAGAGATCTGGCAGTATTTTCCTTTTAGAGGTCAAGATCTTAGATGGTGATCAACAGCTATTTACAGGAACTCTTCCTGTAAGAGTTCAACAAGAAAGCACATCACTTCTGGTCATCATGAAAATGCCAATAAATTTTTCCCTTGTGCTCAGAACAAGTATTTTCCTATTGCTATTTGAAGATCAGGTCAATATTTATGCACTTTAGAAAAAAAAGAAAAAATAACATAAATTTTAAAGGCAGAAGGCAACAAATTCATCATGGGATTAACCTGTGCTACTTATTTCCCAATTTTGTCTAAAGTGGAGCAGGAAACCAACATTATAAATTTCTTGAAAAGGATGAAAGGGAGTGGATCACATGCTCCACTGAAGCAAGGAGACACTGTGAGGAAAGCATACTTAAAACACTTAAAAGAATATTCTGATGTCTTTCTTTAGACCAAAGAGAATCAGAGAAAACCAATGACTAAGAGATAACTCCCCTTTTCACCAACTGTGCTGTAACATTTCTGTTTGCATCTCAAAATGAGCCTCTTTTAAAGCAAAAACAGATTAATCATTAGCGGGGTTTTGTTTGTTTTAAAAATCCATTTAAAATACTGCAAACATCTATAGAGGTATGTTACCAAAATGAAGTAACCACA
Organism: Oxyruncus cristatus; assembly: GCA_013399855.1. Classification (NCBI taxonomy): domain Eukaryota; kingdom Metazoa; phylum Chordata; class Aves; order Passeriformes; family Cotingidae; genus Oxyruncus; species Oxyruncus cristatus. The sequence goes on along the minus strand of VXAY01006788.1, from coordinate 41,696 downwards.
TAAACTCCACATGCAAGAAGTCAGAGACCAGTAACAAATCAAAAGGGACTTTTTAACCCAAAAATTTTAACTCCAGAAAAAGCTCCTAAAAATGTACATGATATTACACAAGCACTGTATATGACAAAAAGCAAATGGGAAATCAAACCTGAAAAGGAAAACATAAAGATATAGACAATAAGGTTATCTTGTTAACGAACTTAGCAGGTCCAACATTACACAGGTTTTCCAAATCTTACACAACAAAGTCTCAGAAAAGATATTTTTAAATCAAATGAAGTATATGGTTTACTTCAGGATGGGCTTAAATAAAGCATACATATGGTGGTTTTGGCTGGGGTAATTTTCCTCATAGTGGGTAGTATGGGGCTGCGTTTTGGATTTGTGCTGAACACAGTGATGCTAATATAGAGATGTTTTTGTTACTGCTGAGCAGTGCTTACACAGAACCAAAGGCTTTTCCACTTCTTGTACTGGCACACTGGTGAGGATAATAGGGGTCCATAGGAAACTGGGAGGAGACACAGCCAGGACCCCTGACTCCTAACTGACCAGAGGGATATTCCATACCAAAAGGCATTATGCTCAGTATATAAAGTGAGGGGGAAGAAGGAGATAGGGGGCATTTGTAGTAATGGTATTTGTCTTCTCAAGTACCTGTTATGCCCTGCTCTCCTGGAGATGGCTGAACACCTGCCTGCCCATACGAAGCAGTGAATTAATTCCTTGTTTTGTTTTTCTTGCATGTGCAGCTTTTTCTTTACCTATTAGACTGGATCTCAACCCACGAGTTTTCTTGCTTTTACTTTTCCAATTCTCTCCCCCACCTCTGTGGTGGGGAAGGGGACAAGTGGTTGCATGGGTCTTGGTCGCTGGCTGGGGTTATACCACCATAGTATGTTATAAACAACATCTGAGGTTACTACAGGATTTTGCCAGAAGCTAAAATGTAAACTGTCTCATCACATAGCTTAGGTGAAGTTATGATACCACAGCTGTGGTGTAAGTGGAAGGAAAGCTTGATCAGACTGAAGACAGGATTCCTGTGGAGAGGAGAAGCTAAAATGAAGCTTGTATTTCTTTCTTACTTTCTTACTGCACACAACATAGCATTGTTGAGGAATACAATCACAGTGTGCAGCTGCAATGTAAGCAGGCCATGAACTGCTGACCCTTTGCATAACAAAGGGCACTGTGACCAGACACTCAGAGACATAGCAGGAGCTGATGACTTTTGGCCTGTAAGGGTATAAAAGCCCAGGGTTTCCTTGTTTGGAGTCCTCCTTCCTTGCAGACACCTAGCTCAAGCTGTTATTTTGTGATTTACTTATTGCACCAAGACTAAATTACTTTAAAGATCAGGATGTCTGATAGTCTGCCATGGGAAATCCAGGATTGAGCTGGTAAGCAAAGCTGCCCATGTGGGTGTGGGGTGTGTAGCTGCAAAAGGGCCTCGGTCCCAGTTCAGGTGATGCGAGGGAGACTGTCAATCGCTCCTTGATGGTTGGACAAGGCAACTTTCCTGAACATAATACCTGTTACAATGAAGGATATTCAGTCCTTTGAGAAGACAACAGCAAGATGCTGGTCTTCTCAGGAAGAATGTTCTGCTCCTCTTTTGTTATGACTATCAGTGGTGCCATTTATCAACTAATAGCTGTGATTAATGCTGGTATTTCTAGCCACATAAATATAGCTTTAATCTACCCTCTATTCCCCTGAGAATGTTGTGGTATCTCTTTTTACAAATTCCGGGACGAAAAATTGTGCAGAACATTCATGACATGAGAATTCAACTCTGAATTCCAAGACTGCAATACATTCGGCAGCAGGTTTTCAAAAATTCATGTGAAACTGCAGTTCAAAAACTGAAGAACAAAAAGCTAAAACTGAACTGAAATGCAAGTTCAAGTATTATTTTAGAGTGAAATTCACAGCACTTGGAAAAAATTCAACTGTCAGACTTAAGCAGAGGATCTGAAAAAGACTTTGGAAGAATGGGGTGTTACGTGCTGTTACAGACTTATAGTATAAGATTCCTCTGAGACAGTCCTGGAATAAATATTCCAAGATGTGTTAATATATATCACATCTGCCTCAGTTGCTCTATTTAGCATTTGGACACGCATTCTTACACAGTGCCTTCCACGGACTGTCCTCTAATCACTTTGTGTCTTGTAATCTCTGCCATAAGCACTGCTGCAGCATGCTGGCCGTGCCACAGAAACACTGATACTGGCCCAGAGAAAAGGCCCTTGAGTTCAGTGCTTTGTCTCCATGAGGGCTGTAAGCAGATGCTAATGGAAAAACAAGAGGACATGTACATATACTATATCCTTCCAACACCATGCTAGGTATCAAGAATTTGCAGCAGAGACCTTCCAAGTTAGATGTGTTTTCTGTGCATTTCAATGTCTTCTGTGGATTTTTCTTCCGTGAACTCACTGAATCTCCTCTGCACCCACATAAACTTCCAGTAAGAAATCAGTTTTACATGCCTGGTTTCTTAGTGAAACACCACCAGATATTATATTAATAAATTAATCACCAGTGATATATTAAACAATGAATTAATAAAAGCTACTATTATAGTTAAAAAATTATTTAGACAAAACTGACTACCTAAATCAAGCCCCTTTCTGTGCACTTCCTGTTGAGCTGCTATCTGAATCCACTAAGTGCCTGACTAATGCCTGTAAAGTCTCCTCAATTCAAATGCTGCAGGTGCTCCCAAAAACTCAATCCAGGTAGCTCTATAAAGGAAAATAAGTAGAAACACAGTGGATGGTAGCCAGGACAAGCAGTCGTGAATGGATGGGTCCTAGTTTAATGTCCTAGTATTGAGTGCAGTTTCTGTACTTTGCCCTTAAGAAACAAAAGCTCAGTCCTGGAGGCCCAAACCCAGTTGAGATCTTAAACCTTCAATGCAGAAGGGAGCACATCTATAGTTCCCACCTGGTCTGAAGGAAATTCTGTACTTCACTGAAGTGCAATGCACACTGTCCTTTCTTTTATCAATTAAGCAGTCAAGGAATTAAATAAACAGCAAGACAGCAGATGTGCAAGCAAGACAGCACAGAGCTACATGGTTAAAATAAATCTACTAACCCTTTCTTAGTTTTAAATATTCAAAAAATAGAGGAAAATTTTCTCACAGAAGTATTAAACCAATATTAGTTAAATCTTATTACTCCACCTGTGTGGGGTTAACTGGCTCTAGCTCCTTTCACTTCTTGCTCTTGAGTCAAAGAACTTCTACAAAGTTTTAAGCTTAGTTGAACTAACACACTTATAACTCAAACCTTAACTGTAATTTTAATATCCTCATATAAATTTACATAATAATCATGTAGCTTCCCAATCATTATGGCAGTGTTTAACAGCACACTTACCTCCACGGTCCCGGGCAGGTAGATTTTGTCCTCTTCTTAGAGTAACATCCAACTGGTACATTCCAGGATCCCCAGAGGGAAACTCTGCATTACTTACTCCAACCAAATTTGTTCTCTGCAGACGGGGGAAATAAAAACGCAACAGCTAATGTTACTAAAAGTTTCATGTAAGGTATATTTATGTACCATGATCCTACTGAACTAAGACAAGGTCATATCCCATTCCCCCACCTCAGAGCATCAAGGAATCTGCCCGTCTCATCAGTATGACAATTCCTGAGATTCCCTTTTTTTTTAACAAAAACAAAAAAACAAACAACACCAGAAAAACAAACTGGTTGACAATTGATAGTTAAATATGTTATTTTAAAAATGTGGTTGAAAAAATAATTCTTTGATATAAGGAGGGTGAAGCTAAGGTCTTTAAGGTCGCTTCCAACCCAAACCATTTGACAATTTTACAAACCTCCACTTTTAATTACATTCACATACAGTCCTGGCCCACTAAAGCAAAATAGGTAAGAAAAAAAACAAAACTAGACCTTACAGTACTATTTGGATTAGTCATTACCAGTCCCCTCAAATTCTGTGTTTATCCAATAGTAATAATCTATTCCTTCAATAAATATACATGAATTGAGATTTTGTCAGCTACTGCAGTACTTTGGGTTTTTTCCACAAAGTTCTGGGAGAAGCTGTGAGGGGAAAATAATCATAGAAGACATTAAATGCAGCTGTAGCTCTGCATGCCAGGACAACTCTTAGATTAGTTATTTGTATAAAATGTATCATTAAAAAAAACCCCAACCAAGCCAATAAGGGAAGTCAGAATACAAGGAACTTTCTGAACCTCCAGACTGCATGAACAGTAACCACATTTCTGTCCCATACAACAAAGTAGAGAAACTATATTTCTCAGTACACATAAGCTTTTGCAAAATAGTTTTTAACACATCTCTCTGTAAATAGAAACTAATTAAAGGGTGTGCTTGGAACATCACACTTTATTTTAAGACTACAACAAATATATTGATTATACATTCACAGTACATACAGGAGCTTTACCTGTTACAAGGAACACCATATACTAGTTAAAGCTAGGAGCCAAATCTTTTAAAAGCAGTGCTATTAATATTTTATTATGTGATTACGGATCCTCTGCAAGGAAAAGAAAGAAAGCAGTATGATAGAAATATCACAGAGACCACGTTTACCAAGTGCTGTACTATTTCAACAAGAAACAAGTTTTGTCTTCTTTCTTTCTACTATATCCTTTTTTCTTTTTAAGGTAATAATGAGCACAAAGGAAGGCAAAAAATAAAGGCATTTCAACATATGGCTTATTCTTGTTATTACAGAGTCGTAACTCTGAGCCCTAACATATCTAACCTTTGCTGCCACACATGCAGTGCTGGCCAAATCGCACGCCGATATGCTCACCAGTTCCACAGCAATGAGATTTTTTCAACACTAGTGCATTTCAAAGAAAATGGTTAGATGAGCTTTCATTTGGTGGGGGGGTGTTGTTCTTAAAATCTAGCAGCATTTATCTTCTAATTTTGCCCTTGTAAAGTAACTGATGAGGCATGCCTGAAAATATCAAAAGATCTTGCAAGACTCTTGCAGAAGGCAGCCACCAGCTTCTTTTAAATTACTAACTCGTCACTTATCATCTCTTTTATTCACTCTTTTTTTTTAATGCACTGTCTGCAGGATACAAGACTGACAACAGTGACCCGACTCCTTCAATGCGTTGTATCTTGTCCAGTCAGAAATAAGGAAAAAGCTGCATAATGGCCCCAGTCTCATCCATGACCACAGCATTTATCACGGTATTGTGAAACGAAAAAGTGTGTTCTGCAGTAACAATAAAAGATAAAACTTTCCTTCCCCTTTCTTGCCCTTCTACAAGAATTTGCAGTCACAAAACATGATGTCTCCCAACATTTATATTCTTCCTTGCAGAGTCCCCCTCCCTCTTCCCCTCTGAGGTAGAATGCAAGCTCTACATCAAAATTCCTTGCTTTAAACATGTTGCTTCCTTTTCCATTTCTCACATCTTTTTCAATGTTTTTCCTTCCTTTTCTCTTGCAACAGAGCTCCAGTTTCTTTTTGATATCTATATTAATCAGTTTTTCAGCTGTTCAAGGAGGCTAGAAACATTTAGGTGAGCAATGTAACAAGCCTACAGTATGTAAATAGTTACACAAAAAACAAACAGACATTAACTATCCCTGTGTATTTAGAAAGTCAAACCAGTATTTCTGCATCCCAACAGTACCATTTCAAGTATCATTCCACTAAACTGGAGGCTGCCATAATAAACACAACTATCGATAAATGATTTTTTCAATCACCTATTTTAATTAATGAATTCAAAAATTAAAATGGAAACAAAGAACCACTTTTGCACAGCCTGTAGTAACGAATTAAAGTTAGAAATATTTAGACAAGCAACTTGGGAGCATGCATGAAAGCCTACAATTGCCTTAACCATAGAACTGTTTCAAAATCAAATTTTCTGAACTTCTGCACTCAGAATAATTCTAACAGTGTCAAGAAAAAAGCTCTCTGTACTTAGGAAAAAAAAAAAAACAAAACCCCAAAACACAAAAACCATCGCAACTAGTAGTCGGTAGCCTCAAGGCTGTTTCTTACTGACTGCTACAGGATGACACCAAACCTGACAAAGAAAGGGCATGCTTTCACTTTTTGTGTCTACAATGTACAGAATGTGTTGAAATTACTTTTAATAGATCTTCAACAAAAACATTAAGATTCCAGACAAAGACCAGAAAGGCTCAAGTATCCAGCTGCAGTTTTAAGACAGAAAAAATATTCTGGTCAATTACTGCTTTATTGCGTCTACTGTTAGAAGAGTAAGACACAACCTCACTGCTCATTTTCCTAGATGGACAGACTGAAGGAAGACTTAACCCTTTCAATTCAAACCACCCATGGCATAAGAATAGTTAGGCAAATGAGTCACATTTACAGATACAATACAGATGTCTTACATGTTCTCCCCATCAGTATTACAGCAGCCAGAGTCAACTATAAAGCATCATAATTATTTTTTAGTACCAGAAATAGTGCAGCAGCCTTTGGAGAAAGTAACCACCTACAGCTGGTCCTGCAGCAATCTGCATTACTCTGTAGATGTAGGAAAGGTATAAGTAAACAAAGTAAAAATGCATCCTATAAAATAACTCGAAAAACATCCCCTTGATGTGTAAGTAGTGATACTGAAGTTATAATACCTCAGAGTCTACAAACCAGATGATGTTGCTCAAAAGTCTTGGGAAAAACACAGCCACATTTTGCTGAACAAACAGCCCCAATCCAGAAAGAACATTTTGACCTAATCAGCCCCTCCAGCTGACCTGGCTCATTAAGATAGTTATTTTGCCACTGTCAAGTGCAGTATACAGACACAAAAAATGCTCATGGCCAGCTGGTATCAACATGTCATTATTTTCTTTTTCCCACCACATGAAAAATCTGAGGCACGCAAAACACCTTAACCTTGAAAGGAACAAAACAACACAAACTTTTTGACTTAATAAAGAAAAGAGTATGTAGTCTAGATATAATTACAGCAATTTTGTTACGTCTGACTAGAAGTCTAAGGCCTATTTTTATTTTTAAAAAATAACATTCCTTGCCTGCAACCTCTCTGTGGTTCAAAAAAGCCTGCACAGGAACAGTGCAAAACAATCTTGTATCACAGGCACAAAAGAAGTTGGTAGATTAAACCACATATCCTTTTCTCAGACCACCCTAGAGCATACTAGCTGCAATATGCCTCTAAAGTATTAAAAGATGTATTTTCAAAAGATAGGTAAAGAGACCAGAAGAAGTAAGTAGATAAATGTGGGGGTTTTGTTTTAGTGCTAGTGGCTCATGGCAATAGGCATCATGAACAGCCATTTATAGCCAGGATGGGCTCACATCTCTCTATCCCTGACAAGGGGACAGGATGGATCTGGAAGAAGGAAGAGCAGAATACAGTGGCCCAGGAAATGCCATATCTTGACCACTCTCCCCTTGTGGACAATGCTTACTCCATCCTCATCTTCAAATGTGGAGTATTGTGTGTTGTGCTGATAAAAGGATAAAAGGATTCATGACTGCTTACTAAAACTCTGGGATAGACAGCAAGACAAGAGAAACAAATTCCTACAAAATTTTGTTGACTCTTTACAAAAACATTTACAAGATTTAGCTGACCCCTTACAAAAATGTCCAGATAGAGAGCAAAATGAGAGAAGAAAATTGGAATCCCTCCTTAATACAGAAAGAGGTATTAACAGAAGAATGCACTTTGAACTTTGTAAGGCTGCAGAGCGGGAGAATATACTGAGAGTGACATAGCTGTTATCCTAGCAGGGATAAGAAGCTGGTGAGGGGACTACAAAGTCTTGGACAGCAGGTCAGTTAAGAAATTAGCTGAGAAATTGCAGCAGCAATTAGCAAGTGAAAGGCTAAAAAACTTTTAGAAAGACAGACTAACAAAACACTAAGCTCTCTGTCCCTGTACCCAGTAAGGAATTAGATGAGGACAGGGGGACCATGCACAGAAAACAAGTGGCAATGTGACCTCTAATTAAAAATGGAAATAGTGGAAGGTAAGGAGGATGAGTGCTTTGTAGGAGTGCAGGAGTCAGAAACAGAGTATGTTTTAACTGGTGGGGACAGGATCCTCCTATCCTCCTAGACTAAGCCCAGGGAAACTAGGGACCAGGGGTTTTCCGAATCGCAAATGATCCTGGTCCCTCATCCAGAGGGCTGCCTACTAGGCACAGGAGTTATGTCCCCTGGAAAGGGTAGATCCCATAAGTATCCCCATGTCAAATGTGGGGGCTCCAACAGAAAATATTCATAAGATTGATTGTCAACAAATGCATGACTGCCAATTAGTACAGCATTAGCTATCCCATCTGCACTTGATCACTAACCCTGATTTTACAACTCTACTCATTTGGTGACAATCAAATTCCTTAAAAATGTATGCAATTCAGTTGCAAGATTAATTGTAAAGATGCATTAACCCTTCAGGGAAGGCCTCTGATGTCAGGAGAGGTGGCCTAGGAATTGATTAATTGGTGGAGGAGAATGGGTGTTAGCCTCAATATGGAGAGACAAAAGCCTGCAGTTAGACGAACGGAGCAAGAGAAAGAAAAATCCCCCCCTTATATAAAACGCTTAGGTCAGGGAAGGAGTTTGAAAGTCGGCGAAATACACTACGGGCTGAGGGGAGAATATGGAATCTCTTCAATGGAGCTGATGGATGGATTGACCACTGCTACTCTCAAAAAAACTGGTACGCAAGTGGCTGGGAGGACAGAACACCAAAAGAGTTGGGACTCTTCCTGTGAGTGGCAGAAAGTCCTGAGGGTGCTCAAGCTGTTCCAGCTACTCCCTCAGCTCCAGCTGGAGATCTAGATAGCCTATAACTGGGAAACTCCTCTGGATGTTCTCAAAAAGTGAACCAGAGGACAGCTAGTGAAGGTATTTTAGAAGGCTCACTGAAAACCCACAGGATGATTTGATTCAGAAGGAACAGAAAGAAAAGCCAGCTGTGAAAAAGGGAGAGGCTGAGGAGGGCACACAGAGACAGCAGAAGGGCAGGCATAAACAGTAGAAGCAGAAAGAAGCTGCAGAAGAGGAAGCCCAGGGATACTGGGAACCAGGGGTTTTCCTACTGGTAAATGATTCATATGAACCCTGGTCCCTCACCCTGAAGACTGCATATTGGTCAGGGGGTGTGGATTCCCTGGACAGGGAAGGCTTCCAGAGAAGGTGTTGCTTGTTGCTGAGTGTGATTAGGAAAAGAGGCTGCAGGCAGAGGGGCTGCTTGCGACTGAGCATGATCATATTAAGAGGCTTTGGGCAGAGCTTTGCGATGTGTATGTGAGAAAGAGAATCTAACTGGAGGAATTACAGGATGTTGAATCGGGACCCCTAATTAAAAATGAAACCACAGATGATGGTCATGGTCAGCAAACTGCTACCAAAGCAGTGCCATATACGGGAACTGAGATATCAAAGTTATTGCTGGATCAGTTAAATGAGAAGATGGGAGACCCCAAGTATTCTCACTTTGAATGTGGAGATTGTTTCTGCACTAACCCAAGCAGAAGCCGTTAGTCAAGCCACAGGCAAAAGCACACAGAGTTTTAAAACAGTGGTTCAGTTATTTACCCAAGCCTAGTTTCATCCAGTCAAATAATGGCAGCCACTTTACTGCTGGCAGGGGTAGGGGGCGGTACAGGAGTGGGCTAGGGGTGAAGGGATTAATTGGACCTTTCACAGAAGGGAAGGTAAAGATCCAATTAAGCTTAAGCAACACCTAGGACAACCAGTTTTAATGGATCTATCCACTATTGGAGCAGCGATTCAAGATGCCTTGGGCAGTTATTCATGGGCAGTTACCAATGCCCATGATAAAGAACACTGTATTCACACCACATGGATAGGGCCTTCTTTTTAATCACTGTGTTTACATTAGGGCATTTTCTCTTTCTCTTTTTGTACAGGAACTATGATGGAGCAATTAAATTAACCTTGTTCTATAGATCAGAGTTAATGTCAGGAATTTTGACCATGTGTTGTTGTTTGCCTAGTTGTTTTACTTATAACTACTTGGCAATGTGCCCTTTGTACCCTTTTCCTGTTAAATGTGAACTATTGTAATAAAACTCCAAACTTATCTTAGGAGATAATATGAATACCTGTGAGAATATGGAGGTTTGATGGCCAATGCCTCAGTGTGCTCAGAAAGAAGATGCTTTCTGTTGCCTATAAATTTGCTTATTGTGATGTTTCTTACTTGTAACACCTGACTTGGAGACCCATCAAAACGTGGTTTTAAGAATTCTGTGTATATTTATCACCCTCCAGTCACTTATATAGTTGATTCATTCTGTTCAGGGAAAGAATGAAACAGTCAGGAACTTTTAAGAACGTGAAACTACAAATTTTATTTGGTCAATAATAGGACAAGGGGCAATAGCTCTAAACTGAAAGGTAAATTTAGATTATATACTAGAATGAAATTCTTCACCATGAGCATGGTGAGGCACAGGAACAGGTTCCTCATCCATGGAAGTGTCCAAGGCCAGGCTGAAGCAACCTGGTGGAAGGTTCTGCCCACGACAGCAGGGTAGAAAAAAGATAATCCTTCAGGTCCTTCCAACCCAACCCACTCTGTGATTCTGTGATTTTATTGGTTCAAATGACTACACAGAAAATCAAATCAGCAACATCCAAGCACAAATGAACAAAAGACTGCTCATCTAAAGATGAGTCAGTGATTACTTGATTTGATGAAACATACGTCTTCCTCCTCACTGAAAAAAATCACTCACATGAAACATGAGGTGCCTTTACTGACAAAAATCCCAGCACTGCAACACATCTTTCTCCAGGTCCCACTACTCACACCAAATCTGGATCTTTCAAAACTAGGTTTTTTGACAGTGATGGTATATCATAGCTCCTAAGCCTTTGAAAGATGAAAACTCTGGCTTGGTGGCAAGGTATGAATCACCTACCCCACAAGACTTAAAAATATACAGATCTAGACAGATCATTTTTTAGTGCACTTGCTATGGTTTGTCATCAGTTCACCATTACAGAAATACATTGAATGGAACATACACTGAACACAACACAAACTCCACATAAAACAAAACTCCATACTGAACTAAAGGTGATCTAATTTGCCATTTTGATAAATCAAATCTACCACAGACAAAACTGGAGGAATTCTGCCTTCTTTTATATGGAAAGATGAAAATATTTCTTTTTTAAAACTTAACAGCCTCAGGGCTTACACTATAGCTAACCTCTTAAAATTCCCTAGAAGGAAACATTTGCAATATCTGAGATCTAGGATTCAAGATTAGAGAGGAAAAGGCAAATTCTGTCTTCAGATCAATTGTGACTTCTTAGTCACCTTACCAAAGACTAGAAATTCATTCAAGAAGTAAAAAAAAAAAGGAAAAAAAAGAAAAGGACACTTGAGTCTATTAATTTGTTAGCACCATATCACAAGACTAATCAGTTAACTTGGAAAAACCTATACAGCTGCATGCTAAATGACACACTGACAGTTTTAGAACTTTTTAAAACTTTTTTTTTAAAACACTGGTAATTAATTCTCTTTGCAATAATAAAGAAACTGATGATAGGTCTTACTGGTATGACTAATAATTTTCTGCATCTGAGATGTCAAAAATAGGGAAAGAACATTTTTCAGCATTTCTTGGGTAAGGAAAAGTCCAATGCTACGACCATGTTTAACTGTTTGTATTTTTAAATTCTGAAAGTTCAACACAGGTCAGCAGGTTATGAAATACATACGAAGCACACTGAAGTAACAGTTTTGACACATTCAGCTGAAATCCAGATAAAACCCCTACACTGACAGTTAAACACAGCAGAGTCACTCAGTACAAAATAAGAATTTTTTTAATTTTTCAGTACAAGCGCTGTTGCAATTCCTATCCACATCTATTATTTTCTACAAAATTATTAATGAACACCTTTATATATAAACAGGAAATGTGGGGGGGGAGAGAGAAAGCTTAAATAAGGTCATGGATAAATAGTAAGTCAACTGCTGCTACTAGTTCACTTTAAAACATCTAAATATTTCACATATGGATAAATGCAAACTGGTAAATTCTGAAAAATTATGTAGCTCTCTTTGAAAACTCTGCAGATCTTCTTTAGTTAATTAAGCAAAAATTACAGTTCTGTTGCACCATTTCTTGGTTTCCATGTCAGTAATATACATGCACTGTACAAACATACTGGAAGTTGACAGACTGGTCAGATGCTGACAGAGTATAGGCAACAGATCAACATATCTCAAGCTGCTGAAAGATAAATATTTTATTAGAAATTAATACAATGACAAAATAGGGCAATGCAGAACATCCCTTGGTAAAATCAGTTGTCTAATTCAGCTCTTGGAGAAACAGCTTTGATCAGCTGCAACCATTTTCTTAAAAAGAAATTATCATTAGCAAGAGTTTTTTACTCCTGGTTGCTATTTCTATGTAATTTAACTAGCTCCACAGTTTTCTGACGTTTATTTATCTACTCATTCCTGTGTGTAAATGGTCAGATCCCTAAAAGCAAGCTTTCTGGTATTGTCTCAAATACTGCCCTCTTCATTTTCAGAATTATGCTACTCTCAAATCATACTCCAAACATCAGTGCAAATTCTCTCTCCAACTCTTCCTATTTGGTATCGGCATTATGACAGGAAAAAGTAACCCTTTCAGTCAGCAGTTTTCAGATTTCCTCACCACTGCCATCTTTCTCAGTGCAATTAGCTAAAGCAACAATGAAGATTCTCTTGGGTGATACTACCTGTGTAACTTTTCATTGATGTTTTCAGCCTTTTGTCTTTATTTTGCTCTTTTTCCTTCACTGGCTGGATCAATTACTCAATTGTGACCTGTGACAAATGTCAATTATAACCAAGAAGCCAAAGTTTTCCCTTGTGTAACTTCAATGACTCAAATGGCTTTAAGCCAGACATAGATTTATTTGGTATAGGCAGAGAAATGTGCATGGTATGCCAGTCTATTTTGCATTGGCTCTACATCCCCCTTCACACCAAATTCTCAAAGAGAATTCTCTTGTCTTCAGGCTTCCTCACAGGTCAACCAAATCCTGCTCCTTTTTCAGCACTATTGCCTTTCTCTTTCCCAGCATCCCAATACAACACCATGCTCCTTGCCTTGAAAGTGCAACCTCTCCTCATACAACCCGGCCCAATAAACTCCCCATTTTTTCTGCAGGTCCTTCTCATGTGCCCTACACACAGTTCACCTTCTTACACGAACTGTATTGACCAACAGTTATACATTATTGCAAGAATGGGAGAGACGCTGTACCTGGATGTCTATCTTTAGTTTTTTACTTCATCTAATCTCTTTCTTGCATCAGTATGTGTTATATAATCTAGACCATTGTTTTCCAATCTCTGGCTCTGAAGACCCACAAATGTAGGTCTGCAGGATGCTTATTAATGAAACAAATAGTCTGTGTTCACAAAACTAATGACCCTTGATTTACTATGGCTAAGAACCTAGAGGCTGAGAAGCAGCTCTAGTCAGCCCCCACTCTTCCCTCTGCAGTAACCCAAGCCCTGCCACATCTCCAGTTTTCTTACACAATCACAAAACTGGAAACAGACATTGAGGGAAGGGGTTAAGAACTTCTCCACTCTTTCAACTTAATGGATCAACCTGAACATTCTTTAAGTCATAGGATTTGTTGTTACCCGAGCACTGTCTTGCAAGAAAACCTACTGGAGAAAAGTGCCCACAAGAGCTCTTACTGTGGCAGCCAGACTGAAGCCCAGATGCCCCTTTCATCAGGAATACTCTCCCTAAGCCCTTCTCATGTTCACTCTTGATTCAAATCAACATATGCCCACACCTATGTTCTCTGATTAAGGCTGTGAAACACTTGTAGGGTCTTTATTACTGCAAATCTTAAGAAACAAGGGTATTTCCAGCCTCCTGGTTCTCACTACACTACTATGACAAAATGCAAGTGGCGTAAAACTTTCCACGCAAAGCAATGTCTCACATTCAAGAGAAAGGCCATGCTGGCAAAGGCATTGTTGGATAAATTCAAGCTCCAGCTGGCAAGAAGATGCAAATTATAAGGGACCCTTGCCACACTGCCTTGGGGCATGGCAGCACACTCAGACACTGGAAGTGTTGTGAAGCATTGCCCCTGGAGGGCTCTTACCATCTCCTGCCCATGGGACACACCCCAGGAGGCTTCCGTGATCCCTCTCTCACTCCCTCAAAGATGCAGCACGCATCTGGCAGCTCTCAGTTACATGAAGGTAATTGGATGCCATATGGAGAGTTACAGCAGTTTTACGTTTACGTAATTCAATCTCATTTTTTTGATTGTTAGTTTATAGAATTTTTTTCATCTTTGGACGTGTAAGGTTGCTGGGCAATAAAAATCCAGACAATGCTGAAAAGTCTGTGCTGTTATAAGTAAAACTTGGATTTAAAAATGCAAGTTATTCCAAACTCATTTTACCTGATGTGCCATCTCAAGTCCTCAGAAAGGTGTAAATGCCATGACTGAGGAAAGGCAGGGACCTTACTGCCCTGGGGTGCAGCCTTGACTCCTGAAGTACACCGAACTGTAAGTAAGCATGCAAGACTTGACTCCTGAAGTGCACTGAACTGGAAACTCCAGCTGCTCACAATGGAACGTAATTGCTCTGTTAGCAGATCACTGAAGAGTACCAGGCACACCTGAATATAGTCCAACAAAGCTTTATAGTCATGGTCTCATTTCCACAACTATCCCATGGCTCAATGAAGCCGCTGAATTAAATCAAGTGAGATTAAACCTCTAGAGATGAGAAGAGCAGTGGGTGCTTATTATGGAATATCAGAACAGCTATTCTATTTCAAATCATCCCTTCAAAACAAACATGATCAGCAACTCTGTAAACTCCACAAACACACAAACAAGCTTTATTTAATATCAAAACCAGCAGGTTTGGTATGCAGGCACAGCCCATATTAATACTTGAAACTGCTTGGAGGAATTGACTATAATCCTGCTAATTAAAGACAAATGTACCACTTTGATTGGATTTAGCAGTATTCTTTCCAAATGTTGACTGTATCTTGTTCAAATCAAGCGCAGTGCCCTCACAACTAAATAGCAATTGACAGGTTTTGTAAATAAACGTGTAGTTTCTTTGCTGCACGCAACAGCAGAAATTAGAGCACTGGGCAGTCACTGACTATATGAAGTTCAACAAGGGAAAGTGGTAGATTCTGCACCTGGTTGGGGCAACCCTGGATGTACGTACAGATTGGGGAATGAGATGCTGGAAAGCAGCTCTGCGGAAAAGGAGCTGGGAGTCCTGGTTGATGGCCAGTTGAATTTGAGTCAGCAGTGCCTTGGCACCAGGAGGGTCAACCATGTCCTGGGGGGCATCAGGCAAAGCAACACCAGGCAGGCGAGGGAGGGGATTGTCCCGCACTGCTCTGCACTGGTGTGGCCTCATCTTGAATATCGTGGCAGTTTTGGGCACCACAATATAGAAAGATATGAAGCCATTAGAGAGTGTCCACAGAAGGGCAACAAAGAGGGGGAAGGGCCTTGAGGGGAAGCAGTATGAGAAATGGCTGAGGTCACTTAGTATGTTCAGCCTGGAAGAGAAAACGGAGGGGAGACTTCATTGCAGTTACAACTTCCTCATGAGGGGAAGAGAAGGGGCAGGCACTGATCTCTTCTCTGTGGTGACCAGTGACAGGACCTGAGGGTTGCGTTGCCTGAAGTTGCATCAGAGGAGGTTTCGGTTGGATATTAGAAAAAGATTCTTCACCCAGAGGGTGATTAGGCACTGAACAGGCTCCCCAGGGAAGTGGTCACAGCATCAAGCCTACCAGAGTTTAAAAAGTGTTTGGACTCTCAGGCACATGGTGTGACTCTTGGGGATGGTCGTGTGCAGGGCTAAGGGTTGGACGTGATGATCCTTGTGGGTCCCTTCCAACTCAGCATATTCTGTGTAAAGAAAACCCCACATTTTCCTATTTGTTTTTTTGTTAGATGTAGCAGTCTTTAAAGCAGAATAGTAGTCTCAAACAATAACTAAAATGTACATTACATTTTTGTGAGCCAGGCGTGTGGGGAGGAAGGGACTAACTACTGCAGGGAAATGCCCACTTTGCAGACACCTGTCATGTAATCCCACATCAATAAGAAATTATGTAAAACATTTACAAGTATTATACAAGGAATAACCACTGTGGTTATATAACCACTGTGGGATGATGACTATCACCAAAGTAACTCTCAGATTGAGACAAAAGTTAGGTGTCATGTTTGTAAAGATGAACTCCTCTGAACTCTGCAGCCACACATGAAAGTCCCACTGACATCACGGGACACTTGCAAATCATTACAGAACTAATAGCACTCTAGACCCCAAGCACAGGTACGCATACTGCTTATTTTTGACAACACACAGAGCATACCTTTTACTTCAGCTACTCATTTCTCCCAAATTATGCCAGAAGACAACTTATAAGAATAGGCATTAGTCAATTATTCCTGAAGAGAAGTAGATGACTGCTTCGAATTACACAAACTCCAGAAATACCCATATGCTTGGCACTTTTGTTGCAGGAAAATTATGCCAAGATTCAGCAGCCTCTATGAACATTAGCTTCACCACCTATTTCAAAACTAACAGTCAGAAGAGCTTTGTTTACCACCTTCCCTCAACAACCAGGGAACAACCATCTCATCAGATTGAAGAGACCAGCTGCATGTGATGGTACTCAGTATGTTCTACCAATTAATTATCTACCATCTGTTAAATGTGTACTAGTGATCAGCGTTTGGGTATCCTGCAGAAATTAAAAGACATATTAATTCAAATTTGGATAACCAGACAAGAAAATAAGCAGAGGTTGCCTGAGGAAAGCCCGTGCTTCACGTGTCAAGAGCAGACACCCACAGAGAGAGCCCTCAGATAGGCGAGGTGGCTCTGGGGAAAGGTGTGAGAGCGAGGGAACCCCCACCCCCCCCTCCAACCAACTTTCCTCTGCACGGTTTATAAAAAGGAATGTCTGAGGGAAATAGCTCCTGCTTCGGTGCACCCCCGGCAGCGCTGCTCCCGAAGCTCGGGATGACTCCGCCACACGGCCTATCACGGCGTGCCGGGGAGTGCAGGGCTCCGACGCGGGCGGACCCCGGGCCGTTCCCCCTCTCAGGCGAGGGACATCCCCACTGGCAAGCGAGCGGGCGGGGGTCTGAGACCCAGCGCTGGCCGTCCTCCCACCTCCTCTCTCCTCAGCTCCACTCCCCAGCAGCCGGCCGCCCTTCTCGCTTCGCCTTGCCTCGTCTCGCCTGTCCTCCCCGGGACCTCCCCTCCCGCCGGCCCCTCCGCCCCGGCCCCTCCGCCCCGGCCCAGTACGTACAAGGCCCCCAGGGCACCCCCACGAAGGGCTACGGGGCCCAACACTCCCCGCGCGGCCGTCGCCGTCCTCCGCCCGCTGCTCCTGTCTCCTGCCCACGGTGGGTGAGCCCTGCAGCAGCTGCTCCAGGCAAGCAGTGCTCGGTAACGAGGAGCTCTTCTGGTGGGACAGGTGCGCCCCAGGCCGGCGCCCCTTCTTCCCGCCCGCCTGCCCCTCATCGCCGGCGACGGGCACCAGCCGGCTGCCGGGCGGCGGCCCCTTGCCCTGGGGAAGCAGGTGCTCCCGCAGGCGGCGCAGGGCGGAGCCGGACTCGCCGCCGTCCGGCTCCAGCGGCTCCGGCGCCCAGCAGCAGAGGGTTGGGTGGGG
>VXAY01006788.1:0-23520 GCA_013399855.1 Oxyruncus cristatus | reverse complement strand
CCTCCGCTCAGAGTGGCGCGACCGCGGGAGGCTGGAGCTGCAGCGCTGACGTTGAAGCTAAAGGAAGGACGAAACCCTCACGTTGGCCCAGCCGGGAGGAAAGTTTGTCTCCCCAGGCCCCCCACCCTGGCTAGCCCCTCCGTGGCGGGGGGGCAGCGCGAAGCGAGGTGCAAGGGGAGCGGCGGCTCGGCTATGTATGCGTGCGGTAATGCACATGAGGACATAGCGGGAGGGGGCTTATGCTGCCCACCTCCCCATCTGTTTTCTGCATTGGAGACGGTCGCACCGTACGAGAGGCTTGGAGGGCAAACGGCTCCGGAGGTCGCCGCGGAGAGCGGGGGTAGGGAGTGTCTGCACTGGGGTACCTGCGGTCTCCTTTGGGGTCGGGGTACACCGAGACCCCTGTGTGAAGGTGGGAACGTGAAGTGGGTCCCCGGCCGGGCAGGCATCGTCCCTAAGCCGCGGAAGCCTTGTGGAGGGAAAGTTCAGTCGGATTTGCTCATGCAGGTACAGTAAGCGCTGCAGAAAATACCGGCCTCGCCACCGGCTCTCCCCTTCGGCAGCGGTGGGCACAGAAAGCGGAGCACGACTAGGCAGAACCCGCCAGATATGGGCGTTTGCTACTCATATTTTTTTAAATTAAAAAAAAAAAATTGTTTTCTCATCACAGAATGCTGGATTAGTAGCCCCATCACTGCATTTTTTGGATGCTTAACGCTATCTAAAATGTCTTTTTTAATTAAAATAATACCAGCAGGATGATTTCAGAACAAGTCTTTAAGTTCCATGAAACAAGCAAAAGAAATCGTTTGGTGTATGGTGAGCCGTACTTTGATGTAGTGTGTTTTTGGGTTTCATTTCAAAAGACACTTATTCACACTATTGAGAATTTGGCCACCTATATTCAACCTTCCAAAAAAAGTTTGCAGTCAGGCGTTTGACAGTACTTTTTACTGACCAGAATGAATACAAATTAAAAGTACTGAGATAAAATGGGTGCTTTTGAATGATCGGGGGTCTGGGAATTATATCTACAGTATAAGAGAAAATAGCCAAAATAACCTCTGAACCATTGGAGGTTAGTTTTGATGTGTCCTGTCAGATAAATGGCATTTCAGGACCAGAAAAAGCCAAAGATATTCATAGGGGGGGGGAAAAAAAATTTGAAGATAGAAAATTACAGGTAAGTCGGCCTACTTTGATCCCTGTAAGTGAATCTAAATAATCAGCTTCTAACTACTTAAAAGAAAAACAGTCAGGTAGCAAAGCTCAAATGGATCAAGGTCTGGAGGAAGCTTATGTGTCAGAATTTTTGAAATGACATCTTTGAATCACAGAACAAATGTGCTAAAATGGAAGGTCTTTAAAAGGTCTGCTTTCTTGTAAAATGGGTTGACTCAATGAGCAGGAATCAAAAGAATAAATGATGCATTTAGGTCTTCGTCTACACTGGGGAGAGTGGAAAAGACTATGGAAGTACTTCAATATATATATAGGTGCCTTGTGTGTCACACCTTTTATTTTCACATTACAGTTAAAACATAGAATAAGCAGCTTTTCAGGTAAACAGTGTTTTCTGTTAAAATTATTACTCTTTCACAAAGCCAGTAGAGGACTACAACATTGTATTCAAAAGAAATTGTTATTTGTCAAAATACTGAACTACTCTGATACCTTTAAATGACAATTATTTTCGCAAGTGATCACATTTTCCTTTTTAAGAAAAAAAAAAAGACCAGAAACTTGTTGTTTGTGTAGAAGGTAATTCCCTACAGAAGGTAATCTTCCAAGTAGAACAGTACACGGATTCTCATTTTCTGGGACAGGTGTACACAAGCCTCAGTCTGCCTTGTACTCTGTTTTTATGACCCATGCATTGAGTTGTCCCAAATAACATGCTGGCAAGCCTCCTTATTCTTCTTCCGCAAAAACCAGCATAAGGTTTCCTTACTTTAAAATTCTGTCATTACATTGTAATTTCCAAATTGGTCTAATTCACCTTCTTTTCATCCAGGCAGCAAGTAGATTTCCTTATAAAAGGATCAAAGGAGCTTAGGCTGTTTAGTTGCAGAAATACTCATTGTCCTGGGGCTGAAGTACATGTGGTATGAGAAGGCAGTATATGGCTGTGCTGCAACAGGCAGAGTGAGATTATTCTAGAATTAATTCAAATCAGTTCACCATAAACAGTTTTACAACAAAATGAGTCATTCTGCACATTGAATTCTCTGAGCTATGTTCATTTATTAAAGCTGAAGCAGAACCTGGCAGAAAGATCACAGGAAGACTTCAAGCAACATTCAAATAGAAATCTCAATGTTTAACAAAACCATGTGTTTAACATCTGTGCAGATGAGAATGACACTTCTAAATGTACAAATAAACCTTTATTACCCTTAGAAATAAAAGAAGAGTATCTGAAAATACTTGTTTTCACCATATTGCTTCAAAGTTTTGTAAGCTAAAACAAAACAGAACAAACAAACAAAGAATGTTGTGGTATTTCAAACAGGAAACAAAGGAGAATATTTTTTTTATTTCCAACATATAAAGTATATGTGTCAAAAAGGAAGAACATTTTCTGGGTAAGGCAACTATCGGACTTGTCAGAACTGTATTTCATCTATCTATATATGTTATTACTCTAATCAGTTTAATTTAAACTGATAAAATAAATGTAACACTTAATACTAAGCACCGTGCATTTTTAGAGAGAATATTTTCTAATGCTTTTGAAGACTCTGACCCAAAGCCCCAGATTTCTCTAGTTATTTAGGTCCAATAAAAGTCTTTGGTTTGGTTTGGTTCGGTTTTGCCTATTTCTGAAAAAAAAAAAAAGTTACTTTATTGCTTCTGATATTGAGGTCATTATCTATAGGTATTTATATTTCAAAAGACTTTTTTTTTTAGCTAACTCCTCCTTTTGAAACACCCTCTCTTCTCCCATCATTCAGAATATAAAATACAGCAAGAATGGTAATATTTTTAAATACATACCAGACATTTTTGAAGGCAGTATTGGAAGATGGCCTTAGGCTCAAAAGCTGAGCATGATTTTGTTTTTCTAGTGTACAACCACATTTTTAACACCACTTGCATGTCATTTTGCCTTGTTCTTTCTCTGTGTTTCTTCAGTCTGAATTATTATGGATTTGTGTTTCCTTTTTTCATCAGACTTGTGTTTCAGATGGCAAAGTTCTTGTCTATAACACAATTTTTAAGTACCCCGTCAAATGCTGTTTTTTGCTTGATTTTATCTCCACACTAGCAAATGAACATAGGTATCCCAGTAAGGAAATTCGGCTCTTGTCACGATAAACAATATCTCAGGCAATGAGTTCTCCCCAACCTGTTGTAAAAAGTTTCATATTATACGGACAAACACATACTCTTTAACTCTTCTCCTCCACAGTTAAAATATTTTTACCTGAAACTTTCTAATTGAGATTCAGTGGGAGTCAAGAAATCTGGTATAGAACATTGTAGCCAGAATAGCAAAGAGCTTTGCAATTTTACAAGTACTGAAACTGTGTCTTATGATTTGAAGCTTCAGGCAACCTTAGCTGTAGACAGTACTGCAAGTCCTGTTTTCACCCACAGCTACACATTGATGAGTACATTTCTTCTTGTATTTTTTATACCAGTATTTATGTTCCAGCTCTTCTGATTTGACTAAACACAGCATCTCACAAAATCAGTTGCAACTTAGCTCCACAAAATGTTTCATTGTCTTAATGTAGTTTTGAGTATTTTTTTCCAGCTACTGTTTTTTTTGGCTGTAATGATAACAGTACGGATTCAGCCATTAATCTACGACAGTACAGGCTTCAAAATTTATTCCTGAAGTGAGAGAACCATCCTTATGACAAAGTACTGGGAAGAGTCTAGGTTGCATTGTTATGAAAAGTTGAGTCAATTCACTGGAGATTAATTTCCCTTCATTTTATGTACGTCTTTTTCTCTAATATTTTAACCGTATTGCTAGCCTTCTGGTAATCTTCCTTAGCTATTTCTTTGCTTGTTGTTGTTGATACCTGACACAGTTCCTCTAATAACATGTACGGGAAGGTCTAATGCAGCTCCTGGGAATGAAGGAAAGAAAAAGTAGAGTCACACAGGTCAGCACTGGTGTATCATAAGCCATGTGCAGCAATTCAAACCATGTAGTCAGACCATATTCCGGTCTACACACTGTGGTGGAAAATCCAGCAAGATACTCTCACAGCTGAGAAGAAACAGGCTGACCCTACTAGAGGACCAAGTATCAAGATCTGGCACTCCTGATGTTAGCAGATGTTTTTCCCCTTCAGATAGGGAAAGGACAGGAGGTAACGGCTTTAAACTGAAAGAGGTAGATTTAGATTACATATTAGGAAGAAATTCTTCACTTGTGAGGGTGGTGAGGCACAGGAGCAGGTTGCCCAGAGAAGCTGTGGATGCCTCGTGCCTGGAAGTGTTCAAGTGTTCAAGGAATGATCCTTCAGGTCCTTTCCAACCCAAATCATTCTATGAATCTATAATTCAGATCTGCACCACTGAATATACAGCTCTTTTATTTTTGAGTTCTGGTTGCTGTAATGTTAGTGCTAAATTTTAATATTAATTTATAAAGCTTCATTTTTATTCTAAACGTGTTTGGCATCTTCAGTATTTCCCTAGTTAATACTTGTAAGTATTGACAAATCTGTATTTGATACATTTCAAACTACTCTTTGCCTATTTTATATTGTATCTGTATGTGTTTTATAATATGAAAAATATCTGTAAAAAATATATCCTTAAATGTTTTGTAGAGTATACTGTAGTATTAAATATTTTGGCCTATTTTGTGACTCTCTGTCTTGCTAGCATGACAAGTATTTTTGCAAAACAAAATATGTCCATCAATTGTTCTTTTTGATTCTATGATTCGTGTCAGCCTCAGCCTTAGATTTTTATTCCTGTGTGGTAAAACCCATCAGTGCTTATGATTCACTATTAATAGTCATGTTGGCCTTTAAAGTTATTTTTAATGATTGACTCAGGTAGTTTTATATCATTACAAAATCCCAAGTTCATAAACTATTAGATTAATGGTAAAACCTTAAAATGCTTCCACTACTTCTCAACATTTTCTTTAAGACAGGTTTTGGTGTTTCCTTCAGTATCTATCAGGGTTAGTGGGACAGCTGTAGCTCTTTCCCCTTTCAGTCCTTCTGAAATCTCTTTTGTATGGGTCTTTCTTTTAGGTCTTTGCCTAGCTTTCAGGGAAATGTCATGGTTCACTCTGGAACCTATGTCTTTGTAACTCCCATGTCTCTCCAGGTATTAAGTTCAGGCTTCTTTATTTCCTTCCTTTGCATGCACAATAGCCACTGAGTTGAAAGTCTTCTTAGAATCAGAATTTCATTTATTTGAGCATTACAAACAAAAAGAAATATTAAAAAAAAATTGAAACTGTATATACTTTCCATATTCATCTTCTGTTGCCATCTCATCCTCAAATTCTACTTGGCTCCTTAGCTATCTTAATTCTTTTTACAGTTACAAAGGGTAATAGTTTTACTCTTCGTCAGTATTCTGTATTTTTTTACCCTTTGCCAAAAAAACATCTCTGTATGTTCATCTAGATGTTAAATATCTTGGATGTTCAGAGTGAATCTTCTTGGCAATAGTCCCTGACAACTTTCACATCTCTGTTGAAGCATCATCAATGGGGTGCATTTTTCAATTCCTACTAGCTCTTTCAGGTGTCTCCTGTTGACCCTGCATAAATTATATGAGGAACTGACTACATACACCATAAATGAGAGTTCCAAATACTGCAATACCCAGAACATTTACTGATCTTTATGGTCAATACACTTCACCTATTTCAACTACCACTGAAAAAATTTAGAGGAACTATTTTGTTTCCCATCTCTTAAACTTATTCATAGATCATCTCTGCTTAAAATCATTTCCCCTCCCAACAGCCTTCTTGGTTTGTAAGCTTTCAATATCCCAAGGAGACATAAGCATTTTTATAGGGTTTTTTTGATTTAACAATGCTCACATTTAGAATTGCCTCCTGATTCTGCAAGTGGCACTGGGGTCCTGCAACACAATGAGCAATTTCAATTCCAGCTGAAATGAGAGATTGTGAAGGAGTTGTGTGGTCTCCTTCATTTCCTGTGCATCCTAGCACTGGCATTAGGAGTAGTGGAAAAGGAAAAAGTTAATTGGAGAATCATTTGGAACTTGCAT
Organism: Oxyruncus cristatus; assembly: GCA_013399855.1. Taxonomy (NCBI): domain Eukaryota; kingdom Metazoa; phylum Chordata; class Aves; order Passeriformes; family Cotingidae; genus Oxyruncus; species Oxyruncus cristatus. Next base: position 17,295 of record VXAY01006788.1, on the reverse strand, counting down.
GCAAATATATATATAATCTGAATCACAGTGTTTTTTCTGTTCTTTCACCAAAATGTCAAACTCCTTTAATTATAATTTCATACAAATGGCTTCTTTGGTTCCCTTCTATTCAGGAATTAGCAATAAAGTATAAAAAAAAAGTAATAAAGTCTTTATTAGTACTAAAATCCACATAAACTCTTATTATGACTCTTTCTGGTTTTGAACATATGAACATACTATGATCTGACATTATACTAGCCCTGGACCTGCCTTGTTTATCTATCCATCTGTATTTCCCAAAGAAATTAATTGCTGCTTTTTTTCCTAAAAAAATTTTCTATTTCCTTGAGGCTGCTGAGGGCTTTTTGAAACAGTAATTAGCATTTTAAATTAGTATTTTCCCTCACCTTTGCAAAATTTTTGTTCTAGGAAAACCATTGTCTGCATTTCTACTGCTTGCTGTTGTTACAATCAGAATTTCTTGGAGCGGGAGTGAATTTAGTAGCTATATTACACTGCTTTGACAAACCATAAATCTGGTTGTACATAGCTGCTTGATTTTTCCTATGAGTCATATTCTTTAAGCTGTTTTCCTGTCTGAGGACATAGGAAGCTATCTGGTATGAAGTTAAAAGATGACTTGGTTCTTAATTTTAACTGAAGGTTTGCGTGCCTTGTTTGTCTCTAAAGTCAGCCTTCTTGTTACAACTGCTGTCACATGAAAGGTGGGAGTTTTTATTTTTGCTCGTCGATACCCCAGGAAAGTTGAGACCCTGGTGTCCAACAGTCTGTCAGCATCTCATAAGGATTCACAACAGATTCACCAACAGACTCACAAGATCGGAGGGTACCTCAACCCCCCTTGTTAGGGGGAACTCAACAGAGCAAAGGCCCCTCAGTGGGTCCTGCCAAGGTGTTTTCCACTGCTGGAGGACTCACTTCAACAGTTTACAGAATAACACTTTTTATTAATACAAATCGTGACAGATTAATAAGGTTAGAAGGTTGTCAGTGATAGTGCCTACTGCAAAAATATGTTTTGAAGCACTCTACTGATACATATTTAAGCAAGCACAAGCTCTGATAAGAAGCAATCTAACTAATATGCTATGGGGTAAGCACAAGCAAAAGCTCTAGTCCTAAGTGCAGCATTTAACACATGTAGAGTCTATTTCTCACCCAAGACGTCCCTCTTGGGGGTAGAAGGTGGACTCAGCTTGTTGACTGATTCCAGCAGTTCCAATGGAGGTCTTCTCCCACTTTTCCCCCATTTCCAAATTACTTTTATACTGTTTTCTTTATGTTTGTGTGGAGTTTGAGTGGATCTAGTCATAAATACTCTTTATTTCTGATTGGTGTATTTAATGGGAGGGTGGTGGTGGTCATGGTTTGGCACCTGAGGAGGGCATTTGACACGGCTGTTGGCTTCAGCAACAGATCATCTTGATTTTCCCTTATCAGGCAGGTACTGTGTGGTCTCAGTAACACACTGTTCTCCCATTCTGCTGGGATTAGAATGAAGAGGGGCCATGTGGTCTCCACTTCATTCCACACTCCAGTCTGTTTTTCTGAGCAGATGTTTATCATTGTACAGAGGAGCATGTTGACCTCAGTCTGTCCAGGGAGTTGCAGCTGATTTTTACCTTAAAATTTTGAATCCCGCCTAGGTTTAACTCTATCCAGCATCCCATAACGGCCTATCAAGCTACCCAAATAAAAGAATAGTTGGTTGTTTCTCTCCATACTTTCTTTCAGTTTGGCTGTCTCCATACTTTTTTTTCAATTTTCTGACAGCACTGAGAATCAAAAGAGGTTTCTCTTACTGTGTAAGTATGCTGGAATTGAATGTAGCCTAATGAAGTTTTTGCTCTGATGTAGCTTTTCAAATGCAATCTTATTTGACTATCACCTTCCAGGCTTTGAGAACCTTTGTTTCAAGCCACAGTGGCCCCTTGTAGGAGTCCCAGAGTAATAATATTTTAATCACAGCTCCAGAGTTCCGGTATTTGTCTTTGACACTCCAGAGCTATTATCATCTCTTCATCTTTTATCTCCAAAGTCCTCCTCCTACCCATCTTTTTAGCTGTCATTACCAGTTTATTCACTACTGTGTGCTTTTCTTTCTTTTCCTCCCTTAAAAAAGATTTGTATAATTTTATTTTATTTTACTTTTATTTTATGCTGGCTCCCAGAACAATGGCCACCTTGCCAGGACTTACTGATGCTACTGATATATTGCCCACTCCCATAGCCACAGAGGCTATGCTTGAGCAGTTTCTTGAGTTTACTCTGTTGCTTTTCTGCTCTCCTCATTCTTTACCTCTTTCAGAGCTGCTGATCACCTGCATGGTGGATAAACAACAAGATCATCTGCTACTTGGTTTGCATCCATTATTCATCTCCCTTGGGACTGCATTAATCCAAACATAAAGCACATTTGGGAAAGGAGTCAGGAAGGAAAAAACTGTTTCTACCAATGCAGTCCTTGTGACCACGACATTCACTGATGTCCTGGGACCGTACTGGTCCCCACTGTTACCATACAACCAGTAAATTTGGGAGGATAAAGGGAGAAATAGCTCTGAGGCTATATTCTTTGCCCAGAGACTAAGGAAAGCAAATGATAACCTTGACTCCTTTCCTTAATGCTCAGATGGTAACAGGAATGCATGCTGTCTCCCTCAGCTCTGCTAAGACTGTAGTAAATGTATCAGCAGTGGCAGAAGGCAAGGCCTTTAGATCTGAGACGTGCCACTTTGACTATTACTCAGGTAAGGCACTGTGCCATACCAGTGGGAAATGCTATGTGGTGTTTCCTCTGGTGCACAGGTTTCACAAGGAGAAACACCCACCAGCAGGTGCCCGCGGTGTGCACTGTGCAGTACAAAGAGCACAGATGCAGGGAGGCTTTCATCCAAATGCCTTATCTTGCAATCCTACCTGCTAATACAACGCAGAATGAACCCCTTGGTCAGTGCTCTGCTTTGTTTTCTGCACAACAGGGACACTGTCTTCCACAGCCACAGTATCTGTCACCTTGTCCTTCCCACACTGGTGAGGTGTTTGGAAGCTGGTGGAAGAGGAGAGGCTCTCTCTTTTTGCAAGCTCTGATGACGAGGGAGCTCAGCCTCCTTCTTTGCTTCTTAGTGAACACATATTGTAGGTTGAGAGGGAGAACTTCAGAGAAGGTCCATTCCGCACTCCCACCATAATCTCTCATCCTTGGGTCCTCCATATCTAAAGAGCTTCACTAGGAATAGGCCAAGATGAGAGGCAGATTTGGAGGTCAATGAAACTGCTTCCTCAGCTGCTACAGGACATTCAGAAGTGAACTAACCCCAGTGCAGATTATGCTGGAGGAAGACCCACCTGCCAGGAGTTCGGACAGCATCAAGTGTTAGATGAACAAACCTCTAGTGGCATGTGGGGATAAGAAAAGACAGTGCTCATCCTCTTCTCTGGTCAAAGAGGAGACAAGACCTCTCAATGTTGCCTGCACCTACTCCCACACATTCAGCATGGTTGCCTTCTGGGAATCCAGTAATTATTCACAAAAACTTAGTGTTAATTCTTTCTTGAACCTTGTATTGCAGTTTAGAGCAGGTATATTGGAAACAACATTGTAAATAAGCACGCCCAAGATGCCTGCTTTTATTTTAGTATTGGAACTGCAATCGAATGTGAATATACATTCCAGTATAATCCCAGAGAAGCTCATGTACTTAGTAAAACTACAATCCTGGTTTTAAGATCATAAGCAGATCATAATGAATTCTAACAATTCTTTTTTTAACGAAAAATAATTGGTACGCAACTGCTTTATGATTTGAATTGCTTTAAAGTGTTTACAATATGATTTTTTAACTATTTCTCAGCTGTGAACCTTGATTGTCCTGTTGGTATTTTGGATATTTTCTCTTTGCCTTCTGACATTTGAGTCAACCTTTTAATGTTTCAGAGTTTCCCTATTATTTATGTTTCTCTGTCTCCATGTGGGTAGCTTTTGATTGGATAAAGGAGAACATTTAATGACTCATTAAATGACAGAGGCTGGAAATTAAGGTTTTCATCGTGTCTCCTTAACGCATTTTTCTATAAGCCACAGTTATACTTTTTTTCTAATACACTAGTAAAAAAGAGTCTTATTTACATGTCTGAAACATTGCAGCATTGTGCTGCTCGTAACAGAGCAGCTCGTAAGTTTTCTTTAGTTGAGATGGCAGATAAACACAGATATTTCACTTACAAACTATTTCCATATCAGGCTTCTCACAAAAGTAAAACTTCTGCTGTAGATTTAAATGCAGTTGGCAAAGTGTTAAAATGCAATCCTGAATTCATTCTGCTTTACTTGATTAAAATCCATATTATCTGATAGAATGCACATGTGGAAATTAGTAATTAATTACTTTAGTACTAGTGCCTGCATCTGTAAATTAGGCAGTGTGAAATGTAGGTATCTATTCTGATAAAGACAAATTGCAACAGACAACAGTAAGATGGAAATGGTTCCCAGTGATTACCTAGATTCCTGGAAAGTGAAAACTTTTCTGTTCTGCTGGAGACCACCTGTATTTTCCAACTACGTTGCGATATTTTTCCTTCAGGTGGTGTCTGTGTTTCCCATCTCTAATTTAGATCAAATATTTTAAAACTACTCACTATACTTCCAGTGGAAAAGACATTTAAAATAATAAGCATTTCCCTTGTGCATAATACCATCTAATACAATTTTGACCATGCTTTCATTTTTTTCGTTAATAGCTTCAATATGAAACTTATAGCAAATACGATGTTTATACATTTGATTTGTTTAGTTGGTTTTACCATATATTTTCTGATTTTTCCAAGTCTATAAATCCATTTGTTAAATTGCATTACAAAGAGAGAAAATTCTGATTGCCAAGAAGAAGTAAAATCTTCAAAGGTAGGCTAGAGTTACCTTAAATGATAAACATTTTTACAGAATTGATAAGATGCGTATTAATTTGTGGCCAGCTGCTTGAGAGCCAAGGTCAATAAAAGTGCCATCTGGTGCACAGGATCCTGCACAAGCCCAAACAAAACTGATTTTTGAGAGTTTGTGAAGGCATCTACAGTGCAGAAGCCAGATGACAAATTTAATGTTTATCAATAGACAGATTTTCAAAGCTGTAAGTGCAAGTGTTTTCTGGGTACTCTTTGACATTTCAACTTTTTAAATGACAGATGCAAGCAGGACTATTTTGTTATCTAGTTACCTGCATGCACATCCAAACTTCTAAAGAAACGGATGAAGCATACACATTTTATTGTTGTATTTTTGCATTGAGCATTGAAAACCTCAGGCTGGATGTCTGCCAACTCGTATTTGCACACACTTTATTTGCATGTGCAATTATTTGCAAGTGTGGACTCCCAAACTGCAAGCCACATTGAGAGCTGAACTTGAAAAATGTTAAATCTTAGAGATTAAGTCTGAAAAATTAAGCCTCTGTTGAGCAACAGAACTGCTTTTATCTGGGCAATGGGAATGTAACGCTTTTTTGTACTGCCATCCTTTGAGGAGAACTTCTCATTATTAATCCCATTAGCTGTTATCAGCTGGAGATTATGTATAAAGTTCACCTGAAATTAGTTTTGTAAGTATTTTACGCTTTTAAATGTTAAAATGGTTTTGTATTTATTATCTATATTGTAAACATTGAAAAGTATGAGTGTTCTTACATGAGAATTTTTTTGACCAGTATGAAACCAACACTAGTCCTTTCAATCTTTAGCAATCTCACATCACAATAAATTTATTTCCCCTACTCGCGTGAGAAATTGTAGTCTGAATCTCCTATTACCCACTGTTATGGTTTAGATTTTCCTGTTTAATTTTTTTATGTCATCACGTGGTTTTGGTGATTGTGGGGGTAAACCTTCCCTCTTTTCCCCCGTGCAGGGCTAGGGGGTGGAGTGGGGGCAGATGAAGGTTCCCACGAGAAATGCTGTGAGAGTTTAAGGATAAAGGCGGCTGGTGGGAGAGGAACTGTCTCTCTTTGTCCTGGGGCTGTGGCTCAGAGGAATTCGCCACCTGCCCGTTGTAGTTGTGGGGACCTGCTTTGCTGCCACCACCTGCCCGCTGCCAGCCGCCATGGGGACCTGCTTCACTGCTGCTGCCACTGCCGCTTCTGTCCGCGCCCGGAGTCCCCGCTCCCCCATGGCTGCCGGCGCCGCCACCAGTGTTGCAACTCTGCCCCACTTACATCGTGGTCATGTGGCCACATTGGGACTGTGTTGCGCTTTGGGTGACAATTTCTTTCTGTTATTGTTTGGTTGTTATTTTGTTCTGTTTTGTTCTCCGTTTTTAGTAGAATTATTACTAATTTTCATATTCCACTGAAATACCTCATAATTTAAAAAAAAAAAAAAAAATCGTAATTTAGGGGGAGGGTTTTCTATTCCATTGGAGGTCCCACCTCCTGGCACACATTGTCAAATAATCCAAGACACCCACCCACTAAGTTTAGGCATGACTCTTGCAATTTTCCCACCAAGCGAAAATTTTCAGAAAACTGATGAGTATCACGTAAGTGGCTTGTTTCATAACTGCAATCAAAGACTTTCTGACATGTTAACCTAGAACTTTGTCATATACAATCAAGAAGAATAGCTATATCTACTAATACTCAGCACCTGTTCTCCTTGATGTGTTATTAGAACTACAGCTTACCCTTCTTTGTACTCATTGCTGATCAGAAAAGGCTTGTTGTCAGACAGGGCTAACTTCTTGTCTTGTAAAAGAAGGCACAAACAAAAGACAAAACAAAAGTAGATGTGTTAAGGCAAGAGGTGTAATTACTGGTTTGTCTCATGTGCAATTAAGAGAGCATTATGTTTACATCTGTGAATTCATCTGAAACAGACTCCGTCTGAAAATAAAGCTGAAAAACCTTTTAGCTTCTGGTTGAACTATTTCCTGCACTAAGGAACACACTGAAGCCCCGAAAAGCAGTACTTGAGCATTGTTGAAAGTTTCTGGCCCATTCATATCTCTTGAATTGTGAAGCATCACAGACCTGGACTGATGCATTGTGCATGAATCACTGGGGTGTGTTGCAAGCAGCAGTTACTCTGGAAAGTGATTTGATGCTTTTGTAAGGTGATGGTCATTTTCCTGATTGATCTTAAGTATTTGAACAGCACACACAAACATAAAACTGTTTCCTATTTCAGAACTTCAGCATTTCAAAATTTTTGTCTCTTTCTGAGTCAATGTGGTGTCTTTGTATATCTGTTTGTATCACTTTCTGTTTATGTCTGTTTATCCCTGTGTATCTCTGTATAGCTGATCCATTGCAAATTAAAAAAAAAAAAAAAAACAACACAATAAATCTGTTTTTTCCCTCTATTTTGTTATAATCTGTTTACAAGAAAAGTGGAGAACATGCCAAGAGCATTCTCATATTGCTGAAGTTTCTGCTGCATGAAATGCAGCCAGGCAGTACTGCAAATGAGCAGTTTTCAGGTGTATAGTGTCTTCACTAGAAGGTTGCAAGAAGATGCCAGAGTATTTCACTTATTCACATGGTCCTGGGGAGACAACACTGAAGATGTGGGGGTAGTCCAAGAAGAGGAGAGGAGCTGTCCCTCTAATCTGGCAACAGCCTCATTATTCAATCCAGGTAAACTAATTTTCTGCAGAACTTTATGTTCTTTTTACTTGCAGAACTGTTAAAAGCAAATTTACTAGTTATACAGTAGCATTGTAAGTATTCCCAGTCTGTCTGCTACTCTGCAGAACAGCATTTTTACTTTGATCAGATAATTTGAGAAATCCCTGTTGTCTGAAAAATTATGATCAGAGAACTTAAGCTGGAAAAGCAGACATTTAGAAAAGGTAGAGTAGCTGAAAAAAAGGTAGTTTAAAATATATCAAACAAGGAGAAAAACAGTATCTGTGTAAGATGATTTGCTTGGCATAGTGATCTGAATTGATGTAATCTGTAATGGGAATATTTTCAAGCAGAAAAAAATGTTTCTTTTGGAACAAAGAACAATACAGATACATTTTTTCCACTAAGTGTGTGGAATTATACCCACATATGTGGGTATACATATTTATGAGTATACAGAGAAAACCCAGAGATCAAGGGGGTTCACCTCTGTTTTCACACTTTGTGCCATGTTTTCTGATGGAGAAAAACTGGGTTAGTAGAGAAGTAAGAAGCAGAACAGCAGAGGTGTGCTACATAAGATATCGGTCCCACACCTTTAACTGGGAAGGGCCAACCTAATTGTCTAGACTACTTATGTCAGGACTTTATACAAAAAGCCAAAGTAGCTGGCATTTACGAAACAGGCATCTTCTAAGATCAGCCCAGTTTGGTTGTGCTACATACAAGAGACTTCTTAGCACTCAGAATTTGGAAGAAACCTAGAAATTACTGTTTTACTTGAAAGGTTTTCCATACCTGTTTGGGATTACTCTGGACCAATTTTTTCAAACCCTTTACACAACTGTTATAAGTTGAGAAGATTTGGTGTGGGGGAATAATGTTAAATTTATTACTAGCAGGGTAAACACTAAAGAATAATATATACAATAATTCTAAATAGGTTTTCTTATGAAGAAAATTCTAGGTATGTACAAAATTACCCCTTCTCACTGTATCAGTCCAGGAGGAGAAAAGTCTCTTCTCTGCTTTTAGGACTACAGTTCTTCTAAATCAATTTTACAGCACTTGAAAGTTTTCTTCTATTATCTCTAGGCCATAGATGGAAATCTCTCTCTCTCTTTGTCTCTGCTGCACGTCGACCTCAGGACTGTCCCGGCTCCTCCCTGCCGGGCCAGGACCGGAGGCTGGGGGGTACTCGGGCCCTGTGAGGTCCTCCATGGACTGCAAGGGGACAACTGGCTGCACCATGGTCTTCACCACTGTTACAGGGGATAATGGCATCGAGTCCATCCCCTGTTTCTTGTGGGGACCCTTGTCACGGGAGACAGCCTTGGATGAGCTTCTCCAACATGAGTCTACCCTTGGACAACAGTTCTTCTATATCTGCTGTCCTTTAGGGTCACAAATGAACTGCACCAGCATAAATCCCTCACTGGGATCACAAGTCCTTCACAGGACACTTGCTCCAGTGTAGGTTTCTCTCTCCAAGGGCCACAGGTCTCTGGGAAGACTCTGTTTCATCTTAGGCCTCCTGCGGAGTTACAGCTTCCTCCATGCACTCCCGTGCTCCAGCACAGGCTCCTTCTTGAACTGCAAGAGGGTCTCCTCACTCCAAATCATCTTCCACAGGTGGCAGGGATTTTAGTTTTTTAAGTCTTTTCCCCTGCTGGAGGGGGACAGGGGGCCCCCCTGGGCCTCTCCTCCCCCCTCCTGCTACACTGACCTTGGAGGCTGCGTCGCTATCTCTTGTTCTCCTCTGCTCTCTTCCAGGCTGGAATTTCTTCTGCCCCACAGGCTTCTCTTCCATTTTCTTAAAGATGTCATTCACAGAGGCATTACTAAAACTTGTGATTGGCTTTGTTCCAGAAATCTACCTGGAATTAACCATTTTTAGCCCCAAGGAGAGCTGGTAAACCCATGACAATACCTTATGGTTTGCACAGGAAGAATTTGGTCTCTCAGGGTTAATACATTACTGCTCTCACTGCTTTTATGCATCTAGTAGTTGCAGGACGATAAACTCTCCCAATGAGATTTGTTCCTTCTGCCGGTCCCCATGGAGCAGCATGGTGAGCATTTTGTTCCTTTGGACTATCATGTGCAGATGTGGGATATAACAGGGATTCGAGGCTACATGTTTGTGCCAAGCTCTAGCTCTTTCTTACAGCATGGCAGGCTCTTCCAACAGCATCCCGAAATATAGAAGGTGGGTGCTTTTATCCTCTGACACCCAAATTCCTCTTGGGAGGAATAAACACATTGCAAGTGCTCTCATAGCCCACATGCCCTTTCCATCATTTCACTCTCACTAATCCTTCAAAGCATCTCTCTTTCTTTTAATTCTTTTCTGCATGTTGTTTGATCTCTCTCATTCACTCTTCTTTTGACTTGTTTGCTTTTTCAGAGTTGTCTTTACCTTTTAATTTCTAGCAAAATCGGAAATTTTGTCAAATTTGGCCCTACAGTCTGTCATACCACATTTTAACTCTGAGTGCCAGATGTAAGTTTAGTGTCAGAACACTTTAAGGAATATTATGATGAAAAGTGAAAGGGTAAAATCCATCTAAGCAACACTTGCACATTTCCCTGTTTGCTTATACTAGGTAAATAAAGACCTTTTTTTTAAAAAAAAAAATTCATTTGTTTCTTGCTTGTGGCAAATGTGCTTTTTCTTCTGTTGACATTTTCTCCATCCTTGAAATTATCCACGAGAGCTATGAGGAACCCAGTCACTGGCAGGAGATTAGGAATTAGGTTTAATGGTTTCCCTTTCATAATGAGTTCTTTTTATGTGTTTTTCTCAAAGAACCCATGACAACAGCTGGTCAAAGGGTTAATTACACATAGAAAAAGAATAATATTTGCCTAATGAATTTAATGTGAACATTTTCAAATAGATCAAAAAGGTTGATGAATGATTGAATGTTGTTAGAAATCATTTGATGCATAATGCATTCCAGAAATGGAGACTGCAGTCCATAAAACAAATTGATTTAAAAAATATTAATTTTTATTTAAAATAGATGTACAAATAGCTGCAAGTCAGGATCACTAGCAACTACTTCAGTGTTCACATTTTTGTAGACTTTGCACTCTCGGAGGGTACAATACTGTTTAGGTATCTAAACAGTGAGCACTGCTTAGATGATGATGTACAGAGCTATGCCATGATATGAATGCCTTGTTTGACCTTAAGGCATTTAACTATACACTGACACATACAGAAGACTCATCCAGATGAATTTTAGAAAAAAATGGAAATCTATTTGTACCAGACAGCCTAAGCTGCAAAGCTCTCTCATGAGCTGCAGCTCCTGGGATTTATAAGCCCTTACTGTACATCCAGAATCCTGAAAACCCTGAATGTTTCTGGAGGTCCCATTTCAAAGGCAGCTTCCCAGCAGTGCAGAACATACTTGGTTGGGAGGTGCTGGTGTCCCCAGCCCCTCTGCTGAGGTGCTGCTGGAAACCAGGGTCACCTGCAGCCCCAAGAATGCCAGCAAGGGCACCCCAGTGGAATCTCACCTGCGTTTCTACACACCTTTGTCAAACCAATATATTCATGTTTCCAAAGGGTCTCATGCAGACTTGCACAATAGTACTGTTCTGAGACGCAGCTGTACAGGACAGCTTCTGTATCAACTTTCAAGAAAGAGCAACTACACTTTGAATTCAGTGTTTGTGAAGAAAACCTTCTTCATGTATGGCAAAAAAAGTATCTATTGATCTGTCATGTCATCTTCAGTAAGACAAAAAATAACTACAGGGCACAAGGGCAGTCCTTTTTGTTTGCTTTCCTTTGCTGCAGTATGGGTTGGATGTATATTCTTTAATGCTGTACTTTTAAGGGCTTTCAGGATGTAGCATCTTTCATTTCTGATGTTTTAGGTTAGTGGTAACACTGCCCCAGGTTTAATACTAGTGACCCAAAATATCTGAGATGGAAGATACTAGCGTCTTTCCTCTCTGAAAAAATCCCTTGGCAGGTTGTTCAGCCGATCTGAAAACTGTTTAGGAAAAAAACACGGGAACAATAAATAAAGATAATGTTTTTTATCGCTGATCACAAGGGCTGGGATACTGAAGTACACTTAGTCTGTCATGATTCTCACCTGCTAGTCTCCAAATCCTGTTTCCGAGACAGACATGTTTCTAAACACAAAGAACAAAACAACATCTTGTAAAATTCATACTCCCTGTGACATGCATAATTTTTAGGTTTAAATTAAGAAAGACTCATCAATAAGTTTGCCAAAAAAAGAAGCCTAGATGGATATAAGGTCCATATTCTTCACTTTTAATCTAAGTTTCACAGTAGGTCTTTCTAGCTTGTTCTTTCTAAGTGTCTTGTAACTGGTATGGATTTCCAGTGGAAAATGATGGTGTGGAATAGAGCTCATAAAAAGACATTTCGCTGCCCTTTACTTTGAGCATTGTAATAGTCTGGTGTACAGATCCATTTCCTATTTGGTTTTCTGTGTCTACTGGGAAAAGTGCTACATTTTGTAAGAAATAGAATGTGAGTACATGATACCGTAAGAGGAGACTATTCGGTAGGTATTCGTAATTCCATTGCTACAGAAGTAATTTTGCAACAGGACCCCACATCCACATTTTTCCCACCTGAAACAGCCCTGCAACACTTGATTGAGATTAGCAATAATACGTGTAGACAAGGCTGCAGGTTTTCCTTGTTTAATGAAAGTGGACTGTTGCATGCTGAGAAAGCCTGCTGTCCACATCCATCATTACCACCACTTTGCAGCTCATGTAATTAGAACTCACACGGGATTGTTTACTGGGCTGCTTCCTTGCACAGACCTAAATAACCTGCCATCCACTGAGATCTCCAGACTGCATGCCTGCCTGGATATGGGCAGTAAGCAGGATGATGCCTGTTTGGACTAAGTCAAAATGACATTTCTCTTAGCTGAATTCAGGTCAACCTGCACTTCAGGGTTAAGTCAAGCTGGGGTACAATAAAAGTTAGCGATATTCTGAAAGAATTTCTAGTGAATTTTTCTGTGCCTCCTCTCTTGTTGCAGCTGATGAATGCTTCTTAGATATATTCAAGCATTCATCTGAATTAATACATGATAAATGACATTTTAATGGAGGAAACTTTTTCCTTAGTGAATATGCACAACAGTGCTCACTGTCTTGTTACATATAGGAAGATAACAATAAATATGTGGACCACCACTTGACATTGAGTGGTTTGGGACTGCATAAATAAGCCATAAAAATGACAAATCCAGTCACTTACAAATTTTCTAAATAGAATTTTGATCAAAAGATGTGTTAAAACAATAAACGAGTTTATGAGTAATTTTCTGGCTGGAATACACAAACGTTCTCCATCATCATAGCTTTAGAAATTCAGTGTCAGGTAGGAAAAAATAATGTGGTTCTCTGTGCTGTACTTTGCACTGGGAGTTAATGTTACCCTAGCTGTCCTAGCATTGCTTAGGGGTGGTAATGGGGATGTGTTCCTTCTTCTTTAACAACAGAGGAGGCTATTGACTGCCTTTGGTTACATCCTATGTGTCCTTCTGTAGGAAACAGATGAAAAGGGTCACCATATCAGTGGCCTCCACAAGGCTGGAGAACCATCAACATTTTTTGGAGTGATGGTTTTGGTGAAAAGTTGTTTGACATGTGGTAAGTAGATTAAATATCCTAGATTTCAGGGGGAGATGTGCTGGTGAGATGTTTACTTAGTAATGCTTTGCAAAATTCATCTGATTTGACTACAAGTACCTTCATATTTCTGATCTCGGTAAGTGTGACATGGCTGACATTCGTTGACTTGGACTTAAATACAGCCATAGGAATGTCATGTAATTTGCAATAATATCATCTTTATTACACTGTGCGTTTTATATACTTTGATTTTTTACAGTAGGAGTATTAATTTCTATTTCCATCTTCCATCAGTTTGAACAAAACTCAATTAAAAAGATAGGATGTTGTAAAGCAGTATTTATGAGTGCAGCAAAACTTTGTATGATTTTCATAGCAGCTTTTTATTTCCCTCAGTAAATTGCATAATTCCTGTTAGTCATCACAATGTTCAGCCAAAAACCCCAGAACTATAAATGGAAGAACATTGTAAAATCAATACACTCAGAGTAACTTTTGAGTGATGAGGAAAGTTGATATTTTTGATAAATCTAACTCTAGTATATTACCATTCTGGAACAGGAATGGGATTTGAGACATCTTTTTTCTTCTACTTTCATCCAGCATGAGGGCAATGGGCAAGTCCCTTTAGCAACTTATCCTGCTTTCACATTGGTGATGTCTAGGCAATGCCCCTAAATTATTTTCTTTGTGCTTTTTTTCATCCTAGACTCCATGCCAGTTTCCATCAATTTTGGTTTACCCTATTGGCAACAAAATGTTCTATATTTTTTGACTGAAAAGTATTTGAACCAAATATATTTAATTCCTACCAACAGCTGTAAGCCAGATTTCTTCCTTCATTTACGTCCTACAACACATTTCTGGAGTCAGTTCTTTTTTTCTCTGCTAATCAAAATAGCCTCACTCCTGTTGGTATTTTTGTGAGTCTCAATACATTTTAGAAGAATATGACTATGACTGCTCTCTCTGTGGAGATGATTTCATACTTGTATTTCGAGCTTTAACCCACAGTAATTATTCTTCTCCATGGCTATCAAGAAAGTCATTCTGCATTGAAGTTCATACACACCATCTCATGCTTTCACTAAATCTGTCAAAGATGTAATATGAGTAAAGTGTTGACCAACAGAGATCATGCTAAAAGTAACTCTACCTCAACCACTGCAAGTACTGCAATTTCTGAAATAATTGTGACACCATTATTACAAGAAATACTAGGGATATGAGCAGCCAGCTGACCAAGGAGGCAGTCTAAGAGCTGAGCTAAAGCACACAGACAGCATCTCAGCGGAGAGTTGTCCTCATGCACAGGTCAGCAGGTCTTGAAGCCAGAGCTACTCATTTCCTGCGGTGGCCAGTGATGACTTGTCTGGTCTGATCCCACTCACTCCCACAGCTGCCTGCTGTGAGGACTAGCAAGGGTTGGGAGAGTGATAAATAAATCAGAGGCTTTTCAAAGGGACTTAAACTCACTGTGCTGAGCTTCATGACATAAAGTCTTTTCTACTCCTACACATTGACTGAAAGAACAAATTATTTTGAACAAAAGCAGAGATTATGAGAAGGGTGACCTATTTTAGAGCTGCTCAGCCATTTCTTACATGTCTTAGTCACCTGGCCAAAATTAAAAGTTTTGGTTTGATATGTCCAGTGTTAATGTCATACTCACCCAAGCAGGGACTGATAAATCATTGATTAAAATATGCCATGGCATAAATTACAGAAGACTAGCAGCTGCAAACCCACATATTGAAATTTCTTATATTTATAATGGTCTGTTCAAAGTAAATTAATATTATATCATAGTAATATAATTATTATATTAATTATGATAACTATGATAAAATAAAAATAATTATTGCATTACTGTTAGTGATGTAGTAAAATCACTAATGTGAAATTACACCTTTATCACATGCAGAGCTCATATACTCATGATGAAGGACTTTTGCTGATAATACTGTGTCATATTTCAGGAATGATACTCCTTAGTTCAGTGCCCCCCACAGAGACTGTCCCAAGCCAGACACCACTCTACCTTCCCACTTAGGCAGGAGGAAGAAGAGAATTGCAGAAGAGAATTGGAGACACAAAAGGTGAAGATCACGGGCTGAGATAGAAACAATTTACTGGAAGCAGCTATGAGGTAAGAAAACGAGCAATATTAGCAACAATATTAATAATAAAAGTATACAAAGGAGAGAGTGATTCACATGCAAAAAATGCTCACTGTGGATCCCTTGCAACAATGAACGATGGGAGACAGCTT
Source organism: Oxyruncus cristatus (assembly GCA_013399855.1). Lineage (NCBI taxonomy): Eukaryota > Metazoa > Chordata > Aves > Passeriformes > Cotingidae > Oxyruncus > Oxyruncus cristatus. The sequence continues at coordinate 1,755 of VXAY01006788.1, read as the reverse complement.
CCTCTGGCCCTTTCTTTCAACTGGAAGCCCCACCTTTCTTCTCAGGAGCCCCCGCCCCTACTATATGATGTGGTATATAATAAACCACCTAGCCACGCCTACATAACTTCAGGCTCCACTACCTCACAGCTACTGCAAAAAATTAACTCTGTCCTGGATTGAAACAGAGCATTATCCACCTCTTATTCTATACCATCTATGTCATGACCACCTTCTAATTATATACATTTATATTTGTATATATTTATATACATACAAGCACAGGTATCATTTCCATAGTCAATGGCCATTCCTCCAAGATGTCGGTTGAGTTCATTTAGTCCATGACTTTGGGTTCTTTCCATTTTAGATGTCTTCAGGGCTGGTGTTCTGTTGGCTGGTTACAAGCTGCATCAGAAGCTCAGAACTGATGTACCTGGAGCAGTCCATACTCATTGTCTGTGCAGTTATGGCATACAGTGGCAGTGTCATTCAACAACTATGATAGAATTTAAAATTACAGACTGTTCTCACCCAGCATCAAATCCCCTGGAGGTACCCATGATGTTTCCCTGTTGCTCTGCATTACCCACCAAGAGCACCCAGGTCCTTGAGCAAAACCAGTCCTATGTAGAGGTTGCCTTTCCTTGAGGCAGGACTAATCTGAAGTGTCTTCTCTAACATATTCCTCAAATGCACCATGGGGACTTTATCCTCTTTTACAGTACGTGGATGTCTTGATTGGACAGGGTGAGCTCGATTCGTAGAGCCTCTAATATTAACTAAGTAGCCTTCGCTAAATGTAGATCCCAATGTTTGAAGGTCCCACCTCTGATAGGAGAAAGAGTCACTTTACTCACAGTATCCCAGAATGCCCAAATAAGGAACAATATAATCTTAGAGAGGTCCTCGAGAATTAGATAAGAGATGTAACTCAAACATATAGTACATAAACTAAGCTCTGCGTATCCAGATAAAGAACAAACGTTACAGGTTTTGGTGGTGAAACATAATGACGCTGTGCTTGCTCAAGAACTGAGGTCAAGATGACAGAGAAGACTGGGAAGGACCAGAGATGTGGTGTGACTATGTAAAGCAAACTCATGAATATGTGTTAAGTAAGCAAGAATATCTAATGAATACGTAAACAGTATGTGTAGTAAAAGGCCCTGTCCTTCTGTCATTTGGCACATTCGATTAGAGGAGCTGAATAAAGAAGAATGCCTGCTTTTTAATACCTACAAATTGGTGTTAAGAAGTTTGTTGCTGCAACTTTACGGTGTCACCACCCATTGCTTTCCATGTTTTCAACAGTCTGTTGTACCACTAAATTTCCCAGAGGCTGTTGCATTATGGGGAGTGTGATATACCTACTCAATACCGTGTTCTCTGGCCTAAATATCTATGACACTATGAAATGAGTTCTGTTGTCTGACTCAGTTCTTTCTGAGTGTACCATGTCATCACAGGACTTGCTTTTCAAGGCCCAGAGATGGTGTTCTGGGCAGTGGTGTGAGGCCTCGAATTCTTTGTATCCCCAACTCCAGAACCATAGTGATCATGCTCTACTCTCCCTGGGTACTTTTTGCCAAAGACTTTGGGAAGGACCGTTCACCCCAGCTGCAATGTAGAGCACATTTTTCACATCTTGTCCTGTCCTCACTGACCCAAGGGCTACTGCATAAAAAAATCTCCTGTTCAATTTATTCGTAAACTTGTTCCCCACTTGAAATTGTTATTCTTCCAGGTCACGTGATAGAGAGGGTTTATAATCTG
>VXAY01006786.1:283935-334410 GCA_013399855.1 Oxyruncus cristatus | reverse complement strand
AAAAAAAAAACAAAAAACAAATGACAAAGCATGAATTAGCTCAAATCTTCCTCCCAGGAGAAAATTATGCCAGACTCTAAAGGTATGTGCATCATGAGGAAGACAGTCCATGTACACTTGTTGTTCTTTTAAATCTTTGGTTCATAAAAAAAAAAAAATAGGAAAAATCATAGAATCAGAGTGATTTGTATTGGAACGGATCTTAAAGATCCTCTCATTCCAACCCTCTGCCATGTGTAGGGACCCCTTTCACTGAACTAGGCTGCTCAGAGCCCCATTCCACCAGACCTTGAACACTTCCAGGGATTAATTAATCTATAATGGTCTTTCTTCATAAAAAAACACCACATATGTAATGATGTCTATGAAAGAAATACTTCAGTTTAATTGTCTTTGGCACCTTACATTTAAGCTTCCCATCAGCTGTGTTGCAACAATTCTGCCATCCTCAAAATTTCAACAGCTGAAGATTTGCTTGCCCAAGTTCAATGTGTGGCAATATATTTACACTAAACTGCTTTCGAAAAAAAAACAACAACCCATGATGTTTTCATCACGATTATATATTGCTCAATCATTTTCAAAAGCTCAGTATGAAAACTGTTCCATCTAAATCTAGTCTTCTGATAAAAATCATGTAACTTGTTTTTATTTAGTTTATTATGAAACTTGATAAGCAAAAATAATTTAAATCCAATTTGAACAGTTACGTCCTTTGCATTATCAATTAATGCTGCTAAGGGAATACTAGCTGAATACAAAACCACATGGAATCACTCAGTATGGACTTTGAACATGGCGTTAGCTACACTGCAAGATGTGGACTCAGTTCCTTCTCTGCCCTCCCTATCAACCATAAATAATGTTATCCATTTCAGTCTGTACATACTGAACCATGGTTTACTATGCTTGGCTCTACCCAAGCTCACTGGAGCTGCTTTTGGGGATGCCTTTAGGTCACCAGCTGGGATGCCAGAGGCTGCTGAATGACAAGGATGCACACTGGACAAGGAATAGGGGCTGTATGTAGGGGCTGGAACACAGACTCACATGTAGCATGGCAAAACCACAGAGTATGAAAGTATCCATGCTTCACCTTTAGATTAAGGATATCAACAAATTCTACAACTGTCAGTTTTCATCGTTAATTAGTTAGAAGGTTAGGGCTGGGTAGCTGTGATAAGCCAGCCTAATGCTGTGCATCTGCTGCTGCTGCAGAAAGGGGCAGCTTTCCCTTGCTCAGCTTCAGACTCCTGCAGTACCTCCTGTGCTGACACAGGTGCTAACTTAACCCATGGGGAGCCAGCCCACAGAACAAATCCTGGCAAGTTCAGCAAGTCATAGAATCAGTTGATGCAGACAAACGATCAGCAAGGGAGGGGAGGTGAAGCCCTATTGCCTGTCAAACCAGGACACCTGCCATGAAAAGCAAGGCACTCTCACCACAGCAAGCTGTGAGACTGACATCACCATCTCGTGAAGCCTCACCTTGGACAATCCAGTCTTAATATTTTAGCCTGGAGAAAGTGATGAAAGACCAGCACTAGAAATAAAGAAGTGGCAGAGTCCACAGAACAGAACGACTGGAGCCAGGAATCAGATTATTCACCTGCACATGCTGGATTTGTTTTCTGGAAGGCAAAGAGGAAATAGTCTGGGAAACAGGGTCCTGCTGTAACACATGACTGAAAGTAAAACTATCAGCTAATGAGAAAGGACTGCAGCTAGAGCAATTACTGCCAGGGAGAATAGCTGTTGGTGCAATGAGACAGGCTTGATTTTGGCTGAGCACCGCTGCTGCAACATGTTCCTGCCCAACCTCCAGCTGTACCTAGACACTCCTAAGCAGAGAGACAGCTTCTAAAATGCATGCAAGCTTAAAACAGACAAGTATCAGTTTCTACTAGGCTATACTTATAAAAGAAGAAAAGGATTACGGGCTTACTTTTCAAGAGGGCAGCTTTGCATTTAACTACATTACATCAATAGTAAAAAGTCTCCTGAGTTCCTACCATTCAAGCAGCAAGCCTTTTTATTCCAGACAACACAGATTACATGAAGTGGGAAAGCTACCTGAGAATCTTAGGTTTGCTTTCCTGGATGAATCCCTCTGTGATTCACTATCTTATGAGAACAGAAGAGAAAGTATATAAAGGAAGAAACAAGTGTCTTGTTAGCTAGGTTCAATGATGCTTGTCACTATATTATCTCATTCAAAATCCAATTTTCTCACCCATATCAACTAACGAGAAAAAACCTGGGTGCTCAGAGGAATGCCTATTTTTCTTGCTCATTTGCACCCAGGCTTGCAAACCAGCATCAGCTTAAGAATCCTCACTTCAGTCCTTGCAAGAACGTGTGACACTGTCGCAGTAATATTGAAAGTACACATTGTACTAGCAAACAGTTTCACAGGCTGCACACAGTACTCTGCCTGAGGATTATTACGCCAGCATTCTGCAAGAACTACACATTTAAATTTCTATCTTAGAAGGGTATCTCAAAAAGCAGAGTATGGCTAAATGAGCCAAGGTAGCAGAGATCCACTGACTTCCTAAACAACTAATGGCCACAGAGACTTACTGAAACTTTTCCTGATGCTATTTGTTGTCGGTGGGTAAAATCAGGGTCTGCAACACTCAGCTAAGATTGGAGATACCAGAATAACAAAAATAAGGTGTTTGTGAACTTCCTAAAATAGTAATTCTTGTTAGTTAATATATACTGGCTCTCACAACTTATGTGGATTTGTGGGGTAAGAGGCCCGAGTGGCGCTGGGTACATTTGTGTGTTCATTCTCTGAACAACAGGTATTCATCATAGCTAAAGAATGACCCACAGTACTAACCATTCTCCTAACAGCCCCAGGCAACAAATCATTTTCAGAGTAACCCATCTTATTCAGATACTATATGATCCTATTCTCGAAACACTTGGAAACTGCCAATACGGATATGGGTACACAAATGAGATCATGTGACAGTCAGCAGGTGCAGATGCTCTAAGAGAAGCCTGGCAAGAAGACATCCCTATCCAACAATCATTCAGGCTGTTAGCATACAAACTATGCAGACATGTATCTCTTGAAAAGAAAGAAAATATACACTGCAGTTACAGATAATGGCTTAAGTTACTTTCACCATTTCAGAATTTTTGACACTGTCTTTAGACAATGCATGCATATTCTACAATATGAAGCTATGAAAGTCCTATGAAAAAAATAAATCCTATAAAATTAAAACAGTATAAATCCTCTCGTAGATTATGCTTAAGACATGATATGGAAGGACTATAGAGATTATATATGAAGTAACAGAGCCTTGTCATGGCTTATCATTTTTTACAGAATTAGGTTATTTTTGTAGTTAGTTGTTACAGCTATTTTGTACATTTTAAAATCTAGTTTGACATGACATGCATCTTAACCAAAAATGATGACACCTATTCACATACAACTTTCCTCAATAACAGATCATTTTTGAATTCATAATGCTGCATTAATTACAAAACAGAGTAGCAACCATAACATGTTACCTTGTGATTTCACCTCAAACCTTTGAGTAGTAGCAAGATATTTTTAATTATAAATCTTACACAGTCTCATTTGAGTAACACATTCTTTTAAGACAAAAACCCACCCTAAATCCACAGTCAGTTGCTCTCACAAGCATTCTTAAAACCCATAATCTAAAATTTGACACTCTTCAGACTCATAATACATTGTATTACAGCTTTTAAATTTCAATACTAATCCAAGTTTAAACAAGCGTCTTACAAAGAAATACTGGTTTTCAAGAAATCTCTTTGGAAAAGCAGATGTGGCATACAGAACTACCACTTAGTATTTAAAGTCAAATGTCTCTGATGCCTTAAGTATTTAGAAAGGTTGTCTGTTGCCATCCAAAGTTTGTCTTTTCATACAACAACAAAAAATATCCTGTAGTAGCAAGTAATAATTCAATATTTTATAGGCTTCCTTTCTTTTCCTGATTTTTTTTTCAGAAAGCTTCAGTTCATAGGAAATTCGCTCTCATCTTTTATATCCTCTTGTTTTGTTAAAATCCACTTTAAGAAACATAATAAATATCCTCAAGTATATTGGCAACTTGTCCCCATCCTCTTGGTATGAAGTGCAAATTCTACCAGCACAGATGATGTTAACTTTTGCCACTCCTGCTAATGGGTCTCACTTAAATCACATCTGGTCTATTCAACCTGGAATGCCTACAACACAGAAGCCAGAGGCCAAATTTCAGCACATTATGATATGTATTTGGATGGCTAGTTTTCACGAGCTCACTACAGTTGAGCTCTCTGATGTTCCACTGAGCTTTAATTCTATTTCACAGGAAGCTCATTCATAAATCATGCTGTTTAAAAAAAAAAGAAAAAACAACAACAAAACCAACCAACCAAACCAAACCTTAAGGGCACATCTCTGCCTAACAAAACTATTTTTCAATTAAGATCTTCCTTTTTGTACATCTTGTATCAGTTCTGTCTTAAGAACTTCAAAGTAATAACACTTTTATATAAATAGCTCATGTTATTTCCCAGTAGTAACAGCATTTTAATTCTTAATAAGTATTTCTCATAACCAAAGACCTGCTTACCTGGGGAAATGATATAAAAAAAGTTTTTAAATTCATCCATCCAGACTTCTGCAAGTCGCCTGTTATTTTTGTTGATTATCTGCCCTGTACCTCCTGGAAAAGTGTATGGTGTTGCTTTTCTGAATACATGCCCAACATGTGAACAAGTCACAATTTCCAAAGTGCCACCACACTGCCAGATCTGGAAGTGACAGAATAATTATTGCACAGTTACAAGTTTTTTTAAAAAAAAAAGTTTAAAAATATTAATCATGTGCTTCTGTTCAAGTTGGGAAAACAACATTAGTTGAGGTCTAGAACAAATACATACTGCATGGAAGAGAACTGCACATTTTTTTCTGCTCAACAGCTAAAGATGCTCACAAGCCTGAGCACGGCAGCATAAGAAAGTACTTCAGCCCTCACAGCAATGATACATCAGCAACAGGTTACTGTAGAGAACTGGGTGAGCTGACCGCAAAGGAAGGAAAAGCCTCACATGAATCACAGGAACTAACAGGTGTCCAAAAAAGTACATTATAAAACAGAGTCTGCATAGAAAAGAACCCATACACTTCTCATGGAAAGTTTCTGAAAATATTTTCAGTTTTATTTTGGACCTTGAAAAATGGCAGATTCAGAAAGCTCAAGTACTTCAGAAGTTTCTCCCTATATACTCTGAGCTGATAAGTAAAGCAAAGGAAATGGTACTATGTGGCAGGAACAAAAATGAAAGCAACAGTGATTAGGTCCACATTACAACGAACACATGCAATCAAGTCATTAAGGAGCAAGAAGAGCAAATTTGTAACAGAGGCGCTCACATTTCATTGACATACTAAACTGTGAACAGATGAATCACCATTAACTGAAGTTCCCCCCTTAGCTTTTCTAACTGAACTCCTTTTAACACACACAGACATTTTTTCTTCAGAATTATCATCTCAATGTTTTAATCACAAAGCTCTACCATGCATTTTTCACTGACAGATAAACTCTTTGCTCATCTCCACTGGAGGGAAGTGGTAACTGCAGCAGAAGAGGACACTGATGCAGGCAGATACTTATTTTACAGAACTCAGTATGCACTGTCCCGAGTAACAAAACACTGCAGAGTTTTACCTACCCTGAAGGAAATTTCTAAGTTTTCTCCACCCCAAATATCCATGCCAGCATCATATGTTCCAATTTCCTGAAAGTAATCTCTGTCTATTGAAAAAAGACCTCCTGCCATTGTAGGTGTCCTGGGGAAGGGGAAAAAAAAAAGTGCACCAGTCATTATGAAAACATATACCTAAATACATTTCACACTTACACTTTCAAAATACTCGTTTATTTCCCAAGTTCCTAACATATTCCTTCTCAGTAAGCTTCCATTCAAACTCAGTTACCATTGATGTATTTGCTAGCTCAAAATTTTCCAGAGATGGAACCAATTAGTGACAGTTCTTATTTTCCCACATCAGAGTGGAGTCTGGATAGAGAAACAGTGCCTAGAAAGCTGCTGCTATACCTGAGAAAGACTTTTACCTCCAATGCTGGTACCCGATACAAAGGAAACCAATTTCACAAAGGAAAATCATAATTCTGGATACTGCAATTGAAAAAGTTATAGGAGGTTATGAAGCAGCCTGCTTGCTTTCACTATCATTGCTTCATACAAGAAAAATTGTACAATCAAGGCTATATCCAGATTTTCCTTTCAAATTCATTACTGGTAGAAAAAAATAAAACAGTGCTAGTAGTTTCTCAGAGCTTTAGAAACATCTCTCAAATGCCATCTTTTTTAGACAACAAATACACAGTAAGTAAATTATATGTTAGGCTTTTCTGAAAGATATCTAATATACAAGTTATGTCACAACCTAACTAAAAATTTATGTCTTTTCCCCCTCCTAAAAAGGAAACTGGGGGAGGGCAGACATACAATTAGCCATATCCTGAGAAGACCTCTCAATTTCTTGATTTAAAGACAAACAAAACAGTAAAGGCCATATCCTCAACTTTATGTGAAGTAAATATGGCCCACTTTTCAGAACAGCAAGGGCAGAAAATGTCTGTTTGCAACTGTTAAAAGGTACACATTACACACAGGTTATCTTTATCTTTGTCATAAACCTACATGACATCCAAGTATAAATGAATGCACATATTCAAATATATACACACACACGCCAAAAAACAATGTGTCTTTTCAAAATACTATTTACTTTACTAGAATAAAAGTAAGGTTCAATTAAAAAATAAAAATAAGCTTTGTTAAAACCCGTGCATCATTAAAAAACTAGCTAAAAGCTAGTAATTCTGCAGTAATTAATATGAAATATTTTCAAACTGACAAGTTGATTGCTTCTGTTATTGCTACCAGAAGTTGGAGACAATCAATTCATGTAAAAACTTTTATATTGTTCCTTCAACCAGACAAAAAAGATGCTACAATGCTTAACTAAGTACTTAATAACCTCAAGTACTTACTTACAAGTTTAAACGAGAAAGGATATGAAAAGCTTAACCAATTGAGTAATTTCTCATTACCTAACAGGAAGGGTTCGATCTCCTTTCCGTCGATCCATCTCTCTCTGAGGAACGGGGTACCAGCGAAAATTCAACTTCCAGTTGAACCCACCATAGGTCATGTCAGAACCTGCCATATATTCGAAGGTGTCATCACTGATTACATCAATGATGGGACACACTACTGTCCTCCTAGGAAAAGGGAAGAACCAAAACCTATTAATTAAAGTGTCAAAAAAGATGGTTTGTTGTTTTGTTGTTGGGTTTTTTTGTGTGTTTTTTTTTTTTAAGTAAACATTGTTTTGAACACATATGGTTAAAATTTTCATTTGCCATCTCTTAACAACAGTACTCAATTATTACCAGGAAGCACTCTCACATTCTGTCTTGCTAATTAGAGCTAATTCATATACAGGAAAATGTGTTTTTCTGATACAATTTTGGCAATGCCAGATCTTTTTTTTAATTGTATTTGCATCATAACCAGAATATTAATTCCTCTACAGATGGAATTATTGATCCCAGCTTTCTCAGTGCTACACAGTGATTGGGTAGAAAACAAGAGGTTCTTGTTTCTAGTTGTGTGGTCACAGTAACTTGCATGTTTTGAAATTAAAACTTGGACATTAACTCTGGGGAAGTACTCTTATACACCTTCAGGACTAAGAATGATAGTCATTGCTAACAAAGTATAACTACTGCATCAAAGTTGACAGAAAGTGGCCTCTCATGGGAAGCTCTGTAAAAAAATTCTGGGATTGGCTGCAACTGAACTTAAAGGACTTAAGTTTGAGGCGTTTGCACAAATTGTAACAACATATATATTTTAGTCTCACAGAAAGTATATTAATGATAATTTAAAGTTTAGTACTTTGTCTTAGCACAGTGCTGAACAAAGATTCTTCATTACTTGTAGCTTATTCATCATGTAACACTATTTTGTAATACATATTCTATTTAATATGCTGTTTTCTAACAGACTATTGTGCAACTACAGCTGCTGCTCAGATATATGATTGTTTTATAAAGCAGACCATTCTTTCACTGTTCCCCCAACACAATTTCTATCACACGATCGTGGACGTAGATGAACATGATTACAGTAATTATTTTATTTGTAGAAAACACATCCCAGAAGACCAAGACACAGCACAGATTTCCACAATCAAAACCATTACGATAGAAAGAAATGGCAAGGAGAACCTGAAAACAGTAAACCTGACAGTTCTTGCTCACAATGCTGGTGTTACCTGCGATCAGGGCTCCATTTCTTCTTCAAGAATATCTACCCCAATTCATGAAAGAATGGACCAGGCTGCAGACTGAAGACCTCAAATTCCCTTGCTTTCTCAACTTCATTCATGCTCAAGACTCCTGGTATTTAACACATTATTCCATGCATTCCACTATGAACTTCAATTGAAACAGAGTTTTACTTTTAAAGAAGTTTAACTGTACTAGCTTTTTATCCTTACACCAATGAGAATTTATTCAGCCCTTCAGAATGTAAGTATTTGCTTGTAGGCTATTTTGTAATACTTGGGAGATTTCTTAACAACCGGAAAAAAATAACATGGGTGAATAGATGGATAATTACCTGTCAGCTTTGATCCTTGCCAGCAGAGGTTCAAGCCAGCCTACTGTACATTCACAATGAGCATCTAAGAAGGTGATGACCTGGCCTTTAGATGCAGCAGCCCCCTTTAATCTTGCTCTAATCAATCCAGAACGCTGTTCCATTCGAATCACATGAACAGGTACTTTTAATTTTTTTACATAACTCTCCAGAGGTCTTTTCAAGAAGTCTGCAAAGAATAATCAAAACCATGAAAACTGTCAGTTATGTAGTTCAGTTTTTTTTTTTCATGACGAGACTTGAATTAAGAGACATTTCCTCATTTCTTTTCTACTGTTTTCCTACTTTCTCAGCTAGTTTCCTCTGCTGCTTATTCTACAATTCCCAATATGCCCTTCTACATTTCCAAGTGCTTCAATTGATAGCACAGAAAGTTCTTTCTCCTCTTTATTTCTTCATTATGGAAAACACTACAATGAAGAGAATGTAGAATGCTTATACAAAAACCAGATGGGATAGGCAAGTTTTTATTATGGCAAAGATGTGACTCATATTCAAAAACACATGCATAAGTGCTCTTGGACATAACACTTCTCTACCAAGAAAATACAGAAATTATTTGACTAGCTGAACATAATGAATTGCCTCCTAAGTTACAGTAATGTAACTTACAGATAATTTCTTTATCAGGAGTTTAAATCATGATCAAAATAATTTTTCAACTGTGCTTTCTCTAGGGTTCTCTGGCTCACATTTCTTCTACTAAATTATCACTATAAGACCTAAAAAAACCTCCCAGAATCAGCTATACATAAATCAATATCTGTAACACCAACAAATCTCAACTTAGCTGAGGAACGAATTATTCAGAATAGAACAGTCATAACTGACCACCAGACTCAAAATTACTTGCATTGCAAAGACCTGTTGTGCCATGATCAATGCCAAAGGAAGAACAAAGAATTGAGGGAGAATGCAATTGACAGTCACAAAAATAGACTTCTGCAATAACTTGCAGAGTTCCAATCTGTATAAAAGGCAAAACTGTCTTATAGCACAGCTACGGAATATATCAGGTTATACACTCAAAGTACACAGGAGTTGTACTACAACAGTGCAAAGCATAAGGCACTTTTAAATACCTCAAACAAGAATAAGTGTGACACTGGAGCAGGAAAAAAAAAGCACGGCATGAACTCTTAGTGGCTGCTTTGTAAATCTCAAGAGGCAGGGCTGACCTGAGGGTGATTACCATTCCTTACCACTGCTCCGGATGAATGAGTCCCAATTGCCTCCTAATTTTTTTTTTTTTCTGTGCATTGTTGGACTGTCACTAAAACCCACAGAAATAAGTTCTGACACATCTTGAAACTTGAACTGTGCTAAAAGTGCGTAAGAGGTTGATACATCTTAAATATTTGTCTCCAGAGAAACTCAAAGCAAGTTAATTCTTATTTTTGCATATTAACAGAGACTCACATGTAAAAACGTTTATTAGTACAAACCAAGTGGACATGTCTGAACATTTTGCAGGGCTTATGGGGCTGAGCACAGAGATCATTTAGCTGACTGAGTCTGTAGCACCTCTTTACAGTGTAGCTTTCCAAGCCACTAATTTAAAAGAACTAGTATCGTGGTAATGTTTGTTTATGTCTTCCGTGATATACACAAAGAGTGTTCAGCATTTCTCTCTGTGCTAACCATCTGATGAGCAAGTCACACAAATCAACATGTTTCTCTGCAGATTTCAGGTGTAGTACTGATAAGCCCTTAAAGTAGTTCTCACCACTTTAAAGTTGATGAATGAATATGGGCTGTGACAATGGTTCTTGAATGTAGTTACATTAACAGAATGGTAAAATTCTGACAGGAGGAAGAGAGAAAGATTTCAATAATACAACAGCAGACAGTCAAAAACTAACATAAAACACAAACTTACACACCAGAAAGTCATGGTCATTATTGCATACAAAAATCTTAAGTCCTACCTTCATCTTCCATGTAAAGTATTTAAAATTCCAATTTATCAAGTACTTTTCAACTTTTTTTCTCTAAGAAACAATCACAGATGTGTGCAGTATTTTTGCTATGGAGGGAATAAGGTTAAGAACAGCCCTTCTCCCATGTTTAACTGTGTGCATAAGAACATTCTTATGAACTAACACCTTGTCCAAAGCGTCAGAAGGGACTATTCCCAGAAACAAATCAATGTGACAGACCTTCAGTAACCATGCCTGTAAAATATTGCTATAATTTCAGTAAAATAAGCAAAAAGATAGAGCTTGATGTCTCATCCCTACAAAAGCACAATAAATAAAACTCGGGCATCAAGATTTCTGAAGTTCCTCTGCTACCAGCAATTAAGGTTAAATGCTCAAATCTAAACAGCTATTTTTGCTCCAGAACACCCTCTCTAAAAGCAACAAACATCCCTCACAAATTGCTCCCTTTTCTTCCAGTAGCAGAAGTCTAGTTTTTCGGATTAATCATATATCCAGAAACTGGTAATAGTTTCTTGCAAGGTAAGACTTTTTTTTTCTCTTAAAGAAAAAAGCAAGTATTTGACTAGTCTTTTAGTACATGCAATACATTCTGGCCTACAAGAAATGCCAGGATCAAGCTGTAGAATTATTTTTTATGCAAACTTATTGTAATAGTTTTATTTATACTAAATTCTATATTAATTTATACTGAATTCTATATTCAACACTGAAATGAGAAGTTCTGTGCATTACATAGGCATGAGTTCTATGCATTACATAGGCCTGTGAGTGACCCAGGATGACAACTGAGTAATTTTTTAGCATTTCTTCATACACTTCCAACAGAGTGAGGTTTGGTAATATTAAAAAACCCACACATATACACACACACGATACTTCTATGTGGAAACAATAATAATTCAGGTATTTTCAGAGGTATAACTAAACTCTTTGTGGTAGATATTCTTTTCAACCTTTTTTCTCTATCAAAAGGGTGCATAATTTTACGTAGGACTATGGACAGTTTCAAGAGCAGTAGCAGAAAGAATGTCAAAAAAGCAAATATATTCAGTTCAAGTCAAGTAAGTGTGTTAGTTGAAAAATACCTCGCCAATTCTATTACTCAGTCACACTGATATGAATATAAATGAAAAATTTAGTTTCAAACTTTTTTTATTAAACTACAATAAAACACAGATTTATCACATACAAGCTTGCCAGCACAGTTTTTTTAAGGAGAGCAAATACTTTTGTAAGATGTTATTGGTAGGAATTTAGCTTTGGTTACATTGTTTTGCATCTGTATCACTAAATTCTGTGGATGTAGTCTATCCTAATGCAATCTGCCTACCACACTGCGTTATTCAGTACTGACCTAGTTCTAAGTACTGGCTAATCCTGATTTCTCCTGTAAACTTTTTTTAAATAGTTACCAAAGATCAATACTTAAAAACTGAAGTTGCAATCCTGATCAGTAACTAGAGAACAATAGTACAGATACGTCTTGTTTCTCCAAAGCTTTTCTTTTCAGTGTAAATAAATGTATGATATTATGCAAATTCATTCTTCTAAGAGCATGACACTAACAGGTACAAAGTGTGCTTCAGGCAGACTGAATGCTTACTTTCTTCCAATTAAAACTACTCTGATGCTAGAATTCAATATACACTACTCAGGCTGAACACTGTCTTTTTCTGGAAAAGTACGCTGTTTTAATTCAACACAAACAGAATGCTTAAGTAGCATATGTAAACCCTTCAGATTTTCAGGCACCAGACCCGTCTGTTTTGTTTAATCTAAAAGCACGCTTGATGGAATCATAAGTTTTTGGAGAACAAAACAAAAAAACCCTCCTTTCAGTAATTGTTGAAAATAATGGCAAATAAGAGATGCCTAAGTGATACGAAATAAAGATCACAGGCTTCAAATGAAGTATTGGAACAGTTTCAATAACCACCAAAAAAAACTATGAAACACTCTATCTTTCAGCCTGGAATTAAGCTCCTTTGTTTTTATCACCTAACCCAGAAACAGAGAATTTATCTAGAGAAAGCCATGTGCTTTTTCAAGCGGACTATAACTTTATAGTCCATATATATAGTCCATATATATATATATATATATAACTAATTCATAGTGAGGACATGTCTATTGCTATGCTAAAATTGATTTTTTTCTAAAACAGAAAGTGAAGAGGCAAAATATAAGTAATATTATTCTACATTATTCTAATATTAGCTTGCTCTTTATTTCTAGGTCATACAGAAAGCTGACATGTTACAAATAATAATTAAGACTGATTTTAAGTAGTGACAAGGACTGTTTTGATAAATGAAATGTGGAATTTTTATATAAAGGTTGAACAACAAAATTGAGGGATATTATTACAAATTACCCACAAGTGGAAAAAAAAAAACACACACACACAAATTTGATTTTGTGCCTTTCTAAAAGCAAAAGTTGATCACACCTCTCATCTAATCCAGAACATATTTATGTGGTGGCTTTACACTTTGCAAGGGCATTTCTCTTCTGCTGCCTGAATGTAATTGTATTTAAGGCCTCTGTCCTTTCTTCCAAATTACACCGGAATTGGCTGAAGCAGTTGAAGTCAGTATCAGTAAAGAAGGAAACACAAAAGCAAGTGAGTGCCCGAGAGAGGAAAGGAACATAGTCACGTGCAAACACAACCTGAGTGCATGAGCTGTGCTTCCTCAGAAAAACAGACTGGTCAGAAGCTTATCAGTGTTAGCTGATATGATCTTTCTTCAGTCCTCTCAGCTACTCCACAAGTAGCTGTACTCTAGATCCACGTAGTATGGAATAGGTCACTTAACATGCAAGGCATCATACATACATGTAACCTGAAGAAGTAAATCATTATACCTTCTATCAGGTTAGACATGAAGTGCAAAAATCCACTTCTAATGCTCTTCAGCTAGAAAACCTTCTGTTAATCATTGTAATAGTTCCTAACTATCTATCCTAAAACCTCCTGTTAGCCACTGTAATCCATGTACCACTGTGCTGCTTAGACCATATGATCTGAATTCCAGTGTCCCTCTTCATACATGCAGATATCAGACATATCTTGCTGTTTTGACAACAGTCAGACATCTTACTCTGAAGTTGCAATTACCATAAGCAGCAAAACATGAATTTTGCATCACTGGAATCAGGAGCATCAGGCAGAGATGTCAGCATGCTGAGTGCAAAACCCTTCCATGTCTAAAAGATGAGAATTCCTTCTGATACAGATAACAACCTACGATTGCTGACTATCAAGACATTTTACTAGTGTCCTAGTAGCCATTAGTTCTAATAGAAGATTTTCAAAATAGAAATACAGAAAAAGGGGTGATTCAATATAAAAATACAGAAATGTTTTAGACATAACCTGTAATACCCTCTCACTTCCATTTACAAACAAGAAAAAAAAAATCCAAGTTATACTTTATAACCCGTACCACCAAGAAAGATTAAGCAAAGAACAAGCCAATTATCAACCAAAATAAAATTTTTAGCGTTGTCTTGAATATTATTTTTATTTCTAATACACTGTAATTTAAAAATACTATGAAGAGTAAAATCTAAATAATATTACATTTTAAGAAAAGAAAATGAGCTCAAGTTTTGCCTAGTACACATGGAAAGTTCCATTCTATACCATGAAGCTTTCATCTGGAGCACTATTATTAAGAAATGGATCCTCTAACAGCATAGAAACTCAATTTTCACTTCCCATGAACTGAATAATCAAAATTAATTCCTCTGAATGCCAAGCCTAATGGTGGTAGCGATGGTAAATTTGGATATGTGTAACGAACAGTTGCCTTCGCTATTATTCACCAGGTGATTCAAGTATTAAATGCCCTCAAGCTTTATAAACGTGCTAAAATTCTAAATGCAAAACATGAAAGCTGTAATAAGATAAACCTGCTGGCAAACACAAATTCTACACTGTAAACAGAAAAGTAAACAGACAGATAAACTTACAGGATCATTCTGCACTGAAAGCCAGTGTATTTCAAAACAGGTGTTGCTCCCTTTGCCTTCCCCTGCCCCAGCTAGCGTGTTTTGCTGAGGAGGGCTAAGCCCATATAAAGTCAGCTTCAATTTTTGAAATAAAAAGAGCAGCAAGCTAAAGCACCAATATCATCTTTACCTCTTTCACTGGCATCATCGACAAGGACGATTTCTTCCAGCATGTGTCGTGGTGACCGGTTTATCACACTGTGAACAGTTCGTAGAAGTGTGCTCCAAGCTTCATTGTGAAAAACTATGACAACGCTTGTTGTGGGAAGGTTGTCTGCATACACCTTTGTTTTACACCTATAAACAAAAATCATGCATTTGTGAAGGTCAAGCCGTCAGAGCTGCAAGTTTGAGGTTCATGTCTGAGTATCAATATTAACGTTCCTGATACGTCAAGTGTATGCAAAGTATGACGAAGGAGCAAACAGTGCACAGATTCACATCTTTACCTATCAACGACCACGACTTCCATGCATACATCTATGTATTCCCACCTACCACTCAGAAAGAACCTAAAATTCAATAACCAATTCTAGATCCGTACTACTAACAGAGTATAGTAACGGACGATTTATTTCCGCTGCCCCTGTTTTGTGAAGTGTTTTATGTTCAGACACGCTAATCCAAGCCCCTCCTTTAGGCCTGAATTCCCTCAGAGGGCAAGGGGGAAACTCTAGTACTGTTATTGGGACAGAAGGGGAATGGAGAGAGACACACATGACAAGAATGGGCAAATTTAAACTAGGACGTAAATGCAATGAAGATAGATAATGAACAAAACTAAATAATAACTAAAAGAGGTAAAGAATTCTGGATACAGTTGATGTTTGCAAAAAGCCAAAACTAAAAGCATACTGCCTACAGTACCAATGAGTTAAGATTTCATAATTTAATGTATTTACATTACACAAACCCCAGGGTTTTCCTACTTCACTGTACAAACGTTTAAGTGCTATAAAGGTTCACCAGATTAAAAGAGAATTATGTTCACATTCCAAAGTTAGCATGGAAGACCATTGGTCTAGCTCTGCTAACAGCATATACAGAGCATTTATACAATCTATGACATAGACTCCAAGTAACTCCACATGCAGCCAACATTTTTACATTCTGCAATGTTATTTTTTAAAACAAGTGATATTTTCAGTATTTTCTACAAAAATCAAGACACTGTACACGAAGTACTGATCATAGTTCTGAAAAAAGGCAATTCTGCTCTAAAAAGATAACCACGCAAATCTAAGCGTTCTCTGCACAGATCTGTTCCTCCTGCAAATTCAAAAATCACACACAATTACTTACATAAGATTTGATAGTACTAAATCTTTTAAGAAGCAAAGCTAAAGAGATATATATGCACATCTCAAACACAAGGAAAACATAGAAGCAGAAAAATGAAAGATATTCAACGGAGCTGCATTCTAACAAAAAAGCTTTTAAATCCCAAATTTTTGAGTCAGGTCACTGTAATGCAACGTGATCTAAATGCTACTAAAATACATTAACAAGTATTCATGACTATCCTAACAGCAGCGCAGTCCAAGGGCTTGAGCAGTACCTAGTGCATATCCCTACCCTAAACATACAAAAACAATACTGAAGGATCATCCTGCTGATACAGGATGGTGGTGTCAACATCCAGTACCACGCCAACCAGTGAATGTCAGCCAGAAGTAGGCTCCCAACACGAATATTTTATTTGCTGGATGACTTGGTTAGCCAGAGCTCTTCTCAGAGAGAGCAGCTCTCACAGTACATTGGCATTTTAGCTCTAAGGTGGTGACAAAAGCCCAGTGTGCACAGATATCTCAGAAGAGATCAGTAAGTCTGGGTACGAACAAAGAATATCTGGAAGAGCTTCTGTGAAATCATTTTTCATTTCTAAGAATTGAAGCAGTAAGATCAGGTACTATCTGTCTTCAGTATTATACTTATTATACAACTATGGCCAAATTTAATTATTCATAACACTGAACATTATACAATCTTTATGAAAATCTGCATATATCCCTGTGTTATCCCGATTTATTTCATGTATAAAAAAAACACTTGCAAAGCATGTCAATTGAAAAAGTTATTTCTTTGGCATCCCTTGAAAAATAAAATAGCTTTTCAAAAAAATGCTATGAATTTCAGATGAAAAATTCAATCACAAGCCAAATAATTTTATCCCCATGTTTGCCATTTGTTCAGTCTATTTTGCTATTTCAAAACCAAAATGTTTTATTCCTTCTACTGCACTGCTCCCTAGACCAGAAAATAAGTGTGTCTGTAGACCTCCAGCTACAACAGTAATACAAATCCACCAACTGCTCCTCTACTTTTTGGAAGAATATTTGTAAAAGTCAAGAGAAGCCTGTTAGCAATTCTCTATGAAAAGCAGTAACAATGTGTCATTCACCAGGAATATCACGCTGGGATAGCCACAGGATCCACTACTGTAGTATGAAATCTCTCATCTCCAGCCCTGCCTTTTATCATGGTTTTACAGAAGATTTTATTTTGCTGAGCTCAAATCAATGAACTGTTATAGATGTCACCCAAATGATCAGGGACTACAATGTTTATACACCATTACATGGTCTGAAGTATAAATATATTGAAACACTTGAGATCTGTCTTTGAAAGGGAACTTTTTAGCACCAAGAAGATGACTTCCAAAATTTTTTGGAAACAATCCTTCCCCTCCTGCAAGGCATTCCTACTGCCCTTCTTGCAGAAGGTGAACATCCTCCTTGCCGTAACAAGATGGGCCCATTCTCACCCCCAGAGATCAACCCTTTCTGGGCTAAGAATCTAAGAGTGACCACAGCCTGGTACTTGGTTACCGGCTTGGTTTAAACCATGACACTCGTTTACCACGATGTGAAAGGCTACCATGCATAACAGAAGGGTGTTTCATAACAAAATTGGCTTGACATTTTTTAATGCTCTTCTTAATAAAGTGTTTGGTATGAAATTATTCTGAAAAGATTCACTGATGCAGGTAGGATAAACAAATGAATTAACACTATGAGATCTGGTTTTTAATACTCCTTTTACCTGCCTCTCTGCATATACCTTTTAGCTATATTTGTACAAATTGTTGTGAATACACACAAATAAAACCTTCTGGTTTTAATTTTGAAAACACTGATAACTCTTTCCCTCCCTGGAATATATTGCTGCAGAACATAAGACAAATAAAATAGAACACTTGATGCCTGTGATTAGACATTAGCATTCTATGTAAATCTCATGTTTTATTCTTATTAACAAACATTTAAATTAAGACTTCTTTTTGTCTTTCATTTGTAAACAAATTACTCCAGAAAGGGAGTACTATAGAATTTAAAATAAAGCATTAGTTTCAACCAACAGTTATGCAACATTAGAAGCAGAATATAACCATGAGGGGTATGACACACAGGCTATGAATTAAGGACAATTTGAATTTTAATGACCTACTAATGTATTATATTCCTTTTGTTGAATCACGCCTCAAACAGTTTTAAAATTGAGTGCATAATATTAGGAAGGCATACCATCTCCAGTAATTTAATGAAGACTCCAAAGAGCAGATGAGAATATCTACTCCACATGGAATGCATCATCCTTTCCTTAATCTACAGCATTCACCGTGAAAACTCTCAGCTAATGTGACTCCATTTATTATTTAGATTGTGGAAACTCCCCAAAAATGTCAGACATTTTAAATATAAGCAGAGACTTACAGTCCTATTACCTATAGACATAGAAAAAGAATAAACCAGATTGTTAAAATATCAAGACAAAAATCCTAATTAGTCTACATTTCTTGATGTACACATTACCATGCTCAAAATAATTATGTTCTTAATTTCATAGCAAGTCTCTATCTCATGCACTGAAATCCCCATTTTCAGAGGCATTAGCCTTGTATTATTCCCTAATATTTGATTTCTTGCTTTCATGTAATTAGGAAATTGTGCTGGTTTTGGCTGGGGTAGAGGTAATTTCTCCACAGTAGCTTATAAGGGGCCATGTTTTGGGTTTGTGATGAAAACAACATTGATAATTCAGGGATGTTTTCATCCCTACCGATCAGTGCTTACACAGAGTTAAGAACTCAGTTCTGTTTCTCACCTCACTCCACCAGCAAGGAGGCTGAGGGTACACAAGAAGTTGGGAAGGGACATGGCTGGGACAGGTGACCCCAGATGACCCACAGGACATGCCATACCATTTGTTGTCATACTCGGTATATAAAGATGGAGAGAGAAGAAGGAAAAGGGGGCGATATTAAGACTGATGCCATGATAACTTTGGAAGACAAATGCCAAGTGATAGAGCCCTGCTTTCCTGAGGATGGTTGAACACCTGCCTGCCCATGGGAAGCACCGAATGAATTCCTTTTTTTGCTTTCCTTGTGTGCATGGCTTTTGTTTTCCTGGTTAAACTGTCTATCTCATCACACAAATTTTCACTTTTACCCTTCCAATTCTCTCTTCCAACCCACTGTGGGGGGATTGAGCAAGTGGCTGAATGAGGTTTAGTTGCCAGCTGCAGTCAAACCACAGTAGAAATAAAGTGGAAAATTATATAGGAAATAAGATGTAAATTGTCAAAGATTTTTAATGTCCCATCAAAATTAGATCTGAGAAAAAATAATTAAGTTTAGAAGCTAGACTTTTTAAAGCTGTTTTATGAAGAATCCATAGGACTATAAAGACATGACTCTCTCTGACCTCTGTTAGATGCTCCTCTATATTCTTCACAGAATTTCATCTTTTTGCAATTTTGCATTATATATTTAGAATATTGAGTACTGCATTCTGCTCCGGGGCCTCCAACATAAGAAGGACATGCTCTTGTTAGAGAGAGTCCAGAGGAGGGCCACTAAGAAGATAGAGGGCTTGAGCACCTCCCTTATGAAGAAAGAGAGAGCTGGGATTGTTTAGCCTGGAGAAGAGAAGGCTCTGGAAAAACCTTATAGCACCTCCCAGTACCTAAAGGGGGTATAAGAGAGCTGGAGAGGGACTTTGTAAAAAGTGCTGTAGTGATAGAACAAGGGAGAATGGCTTTAAATTGAAAGAGAATAGGCTTAGATTATTAGGAAGAAATTCTTTACAGTGAGGGTGGTAAGGGTGGTTGGCCTAAGAAGTTGTGGATATGCCCTCCCTGGAAGTGTTAAAAGCCAGACTGGATGGGGCTTTGAGCAACCTGGTCTAGTAGGTGTCCCTGTGCATGGCAGGGGTGTTGGAACTAGATGATCTTTAAGGTCCCTTCCAACTCAATCCATTCTATGATTCTATGAGAATAGTTTGGCCCAGTTCATTATAACTACATAGTTATTCTTATGTCCATATCACCCCAAGAACACATGGCAGTATACAGGTCAGAATCCTTCATAAATTGAAATCAAGTTTAATGGACTAAAAGCAAAGCAAGGTAGACAAACACTGCTAAAGAAGTGACAGCAAAACAAATACATGTTGTTGTTCCTAGCACCCTGTAGACAGATTTCAAAATTTTAAACCCATTGCAGAAGTTTTTAAAATGAAAGGTTAAAACCAACTGAGTTTTGTTATGCTTCTCTCTTATTGTGACTCCTTGTGAAGGTGTTAGTTCAATCTTACAGATAAGCTCCGCATGACGATGTTCAGAAAAAAAAAAATCTCAGAGAATTTTATTCAGTGTATTATTAAGTATAGCCACTTGAAAACTCTCTGATGCTGCTTCAAATGCACCTGAAGAGCCTCTGAATAAACTGCTTTCCTACTTTGTCTTTCAGCCCAGAGTACAAATAGTCCACAGGAGACATTACAAAAATAACCAGAAGAGACAACAAGTAAGGCAATTCTGTCCAAATAAAATTAAGTCATTAAATCTCAGAGTTTAATTGCTACTTCAGCACTATCTTGCACAGAAGGAAGACAACTTTTCATTTTGCACTTTCTATAAGACCACAAGCATATGCACTCAATCCTCCTCCACATCTGGCAGAACTGGAAGCCTCTCTTCTCTCATGCCAGTGAAGGAATGAGAAAAAAAGACATACTTCACCACTGGAGGGACAGAGGAAATCTACCAGGTGATCACACGAGATCCCTTCAACTGAACCCATCAGAAGGTGAAATTCTTCTGATACCTATCTGCTCTTTCAGTGACCGACCTGGAGGTCAATAAAGCTTACCCACTCTAGCCATCAGCACACACAAGATGCAGACACGCCAGGAACACGGGACATCACCTTTCACTATGCTCATGCCACCTCTTTCAGGTTACTGTTGGGTGTTTGACAAACACCCCAAATGTTACCTTAAAAAAAAAATGCAACTGTGCAGCCATCTCCTTCCCGAATAGCACTTGGCATTTTATCAATACTATGAAATTGTATTAATGGATCAATTTCCTTAGAAATTATTCCTAAAACCCAAGATCAAGTGCTACATGTTTAATATTGTCAAACCTTAAAAGACATATTTACAGTGTTAGCAATGATCTGTTTGCAGACCCTTCAGAGTCATGCTAAATCATTTCTGAAGGTAAAAACCCAGCATTTAATATTTGGATAGCTCTTAAATACTTTTGTTCCATTGGCTAAAAAAATTCACACCCCAAACAAAGCTACAAACAGGGTAGAGGTCTTGTAGGAAAGAAGTCATATGCTACCAGCAGTGAACACAATTAGGAAAATCTCATTCACTGAGTAAAAACATGAAATAAATTGTAGGTAATTTTCTAGAAAGATGAAGTCATAATTATATTCTGCATTAGAAATAAATGCTGAATTTCTAAATACTACAGGGCAAATCTCTACCCCTTCTGATACTGTCAACATGTTATTCTCCACAGAGGAGAAATCAGAGAACAAGTTAACATTGGAACATGTTTTTTTTTTAATATGGATTTTTCAAAACAAGGCCACTCATGCTTAACTAATCATGAAAATTAATAGACTCAGACACTACCTGAGCCATGATTTGCTATACCTGATACCAATTTTATTCCCAGATTCCGCCAGCCTTTCAAAGAAACAAGTCATGAGCAATAATTTACAGTGGCTCAAAAACATCAACAGTAGTAAAATACGTATGTAATCCTTGTTTTCCAGCCCAGTGCGTGCAGCCCAGAGCACTCTGATAAAGGACAGAGATATAACAAAAGTAAAAGTGTCTCCTTGTGCACTAAGCAGCTCAGTTGGGAAATCCCAGTGGAGCTCGGATTGGTGCTCGTACATGCAGTATGATAACACAGTGCAAATGCATTTTTGAAAGCTGTACTAGCCACAGATTGGGGCAGGAAGGGGAGCATCTTCAGTCATCTTATAAATTTAGTACAATCTTTTATCTTGAATACTACAAACAGCAGTTAAAATAAAAACAGCAGTTATAAATAAACTGCATCTCAGAACTTAACTTTGACAATGACACATAGGAATAATCCAAGTCTTGCTGAAAATCAGGTTAGAGCCGAAGTTTTGAGGAAATACTGCACAGCACAGCCCAGCCCCTGTAATAAATATTTTTAATACTGCAGATGCAGTACAAGGAGAGTATACTTCAGTATAAAAATATATTGAGAGTCTCTGGAAAGTAAGCATCAATATCCTTTGACTTGAAAACTTATTTGAAAATTTATTGTCCTTTGAGGTTATCAAAGTTAATTCCTGATCGATAGAAAACAAAATCAGAAAATCTGAACTCCTCTTATGAAACCTCAGGTTTAATTACTGATACCTGATGAATATCACTGCAGTGCCATAAAATGTCAGTATTCCACTGCTTACCTGTTCATATGCCTTAAGTTATAGCCTGCAATAAAGTTAATGTAACAAACCTGAGGCACAGCTATGCCCAACAAAAGACTTCCTCTCTACTTAAATCATGGGTGAAACCAGTTTTGAAATAAGACTCTGAGAGTCACCCTGAAGCTGCTGAGACTGACCTACATTTCCATCAGAGGGGAACACCCTGTAGCAGGGTGGCAGAAAAAGTGTCAAAACACTACAGCAAGAATCACCAGGACTCAAGTCAAGGGGTGTGTTTGTGGTAAACACTGACTTTGTCTTTCCAGGATATAAGAAGCAGCAGCCTCATAATATCATTTAAACAAGGGTGTTAATAAATCCGCTTCCTACGTAAATGTTAAGAATGCTCCAAGCTCCCAAATTGAAGACAATCAAGTTGGATAAAGATCTGATTTTCAGACAGAAGCAAAACATCTAAAAGGATTAAAAGCTATACTTATGAGAAAGATGGAATCACTGGCTGTTGTAACATGTCAAACCACATTTCACTACAGACTTTGCATACAACCACAGCTTTAACTTGCAGTAGCACAAAGAGAAAGCACTGCAGATAAGGTTGCAACAAAACTTCACACTATCCTGAAGCTGCTTCTTCCAATCAGACCTCAATAATTCAGTTTAGAAAGAGGTCTTCATTTCTACAATTCATAACACAACTCCAGTTAATCTTTCTGAACAGGTCAATGTTCATGTGAATGCAGGCAAATCCCTTATTCTTATTTAAACATTTCAGTGCAGCCTGCTTAATGTCTGCCTTCAATAGTAATTCATAATTTACCTGACATCAAGAGTATGAAACTTTCCTTCTTCTGATCTCAAACATTTGGATATAAGAAAGGTCGTATTATCTCATGAGTCAAGTAGAAATCTTCTTTAAAGCCTGAAAACAAAATCCAAAATGGTTCTTAAAACCATTGTGGTTACAGAATTCAAGCAGAACTTGACAAAAATAATAATAGTTGCAATTGACTATTTCCTTATCTTGAAAATGATCACAGGAAAGCATCTCTTGACAGAATCAAAACCAATTCTGTCCTCAGAGACTGAAATGGAACCTTAAGATCTCCAGACAAATTATTTTCCATACCTGACCTATCAACTTGAATAAAGTTCAGGATATGGCAGCTCATCCAAAATGGATTAGCAGAACTAAGAAGACTGCAACTAAGAATGAGATTGCCAAGTGTTTGTGCATATAAACATGTATATATGTGTGTGTACGTAGCATTAAAAAAAAAAAGAGAGAAAAAACCAATTTACAGGAAGCAAGCTGATTTTTCAAGTGTCTTTTTTCCCCCTCTAAACTTTCTCTAGGAAAAAGATTTACAGGCAATTTCTTCCAGCTAACTCACTAAATCAACGTGAACAAGAACAATTCCAAACATTGATTCTACAGGGGGCCAGTAACAAGCTATATGCACCACAAAAGCCAGATGAAAAAACATTCCTGCTTGAACGAACAGTACAGTCTTTAATACCTCACACGCTTTCAGACTTCCATGACATTGCTGAAAGTTACACTCCTGGCAATCAGGTCAGCAGACTTTCTTTACAGATGCCACATGAATTAACAGCCTGGATTTCTAGCATGTATCAAAATGTTGAATGAACTCCCAAAGTCTTACACCATCTATGTTGACAACTTTGCCCTTTTTTAATTATCTTTACATTACTATTACCTGAGCTAAATGAATACCAAAAGTTCACAAAGCACATCACAATTTATGGGGCTATTTAAATCCCCACGGCCTTATGGGGATTTTAACACACAGGTTCTGTAAGAAAGCTTTTTTTCCACCATATTGCACCTAATCTGGTGTGACTGTGGGCTGCTGCCAAAGCAACAAACCCATGTTTCACCACTGCAGTTTTGTCCCATCCCCTTCTTTGCAGTTTTGTCCCATCCCCTTCTTTGCAGTTTTGTCCCATCCCCTTCTTTGCAGTTTTGTCCCATCCCCTTCTTATGATCTGGTAGTCATACAGCTGCTGTGTGCGTTGCTTCAGTTTGCTGTATCAACAAAATATACTCTTTTTCCCATTTTTAGTGTCAGTGAATGTCAAGGCCACACAATCACTAGATAACTACCAACAGAAGAAGCGAGAAAATTGTTTTGTCTGCAGTTCACATTTATGCCAGATTATATGTAGTATAAAACTACCCTCTTAGCTATTCTTCTGAAATAAAATAACTAAAGGCAAAACAAGCACACCTCCATAAGCCTCATATAGAAGCAAATACCCTGAGTGCTGTCATTTAAAAAAAACCCCAAACATGAAATGTCACATTTGTGTTCCAAAAGCACAGTCTTGCCTGTGTGCCTTTATTAGTTGCACTATGAATATGTCTACTCAAAATATTTTCTTCACACAGAGATTGTGTTAATTTTATGAACGTGTTATATTATGATTCAGCTGTAGTATCCTAAAGTATACAGCAAATAAATTTGTTTTGAGAAATCCAAATTCCAGTGTATTCCCAAGTGCATATTTCATACTTAAAAATCAACATTGCATTTTTAAAGCACAGATATGAAAACCTGATTGTGGTCCCATAACTGAAAAGCATTATACTGTATCATCTAATTATCAGTGCCTAAATCTAAATTCTGTTCTTTCTAATCAAAGAGATGACAGAATTAGTTAGAATTACTATTCTACTAAACTTACTCAGAAAGAAGGCCAGCATAATTCCTATAAACTCCACAAAATACATGTAACTCAGAAGAACGGCGTTTAACCCAGAAAATTGTCTTCTTCCTCCCGGTTGTGAAAGTAAGCTTGGTAGCAGGAGCTGAGCAGGGTAGTTTGATTCAGATAAAAAGCTGTCAATAATAACAAACTGACAACATTAACGTACAGTTACACCTGAAGGTTTCAGAGATCTGCACTTTGTTTTTTTCCATTATGTGGCTGAAGTCATAATTTGCATGGATTTAGACCCAGTTCACTCAAATATGTAGGGCCATCCGGCTAAAACATCTGATGATACCCTAACATGACCTATACCACTCAAAACGCCACCACACCTACCTTCCTGAATACAGACAGTTTGAGAAAAGGACAGTTAAAAGATCCCAAACTTTATGCAGAACTAACTGAGGTATAATAAGATGTCTGATACCCTTAAATCTGGCTAAATTATACCAACTAAAGAAAAATGACTAGGAAGATCTTTTATGCCAAATTGTATAGAACCTGCAGCCTTAGAGAAAGGGTTGCTGTGGTGTCAGCAAGGAGAGTGGATACTCCTCCTTGCTGCAGGTTTGCTTGGGGAAGCCCATCCCCCTTCCAAGAAATCTCAACCTGCAAAATATGACACCCTCCTAGCACTGCATCATAAGCTCCAGTGGGGACCAGAGGTTACATGAACAACATCATTCTGTCTCAGCTATGTCTCCATTGTTTCCAGCCTTGATTGATCATGCCTGAAAATGAAGAGTGTTTTAAGAAGATCTTTTCACATGTAAAAACCTCATAATTTGGTTTATACTCTCACAACAGGAACACAAATATCGACATAAACGTTTTAGATACTCCACAAATTATTCTATAATGAATTCAGGTTGGAAAGTTCAACCTTACAACAATATACTCATTCTTCATTTTGAAAACCAGTTTCTAAAGTCACCTTCAACAGTACTGAGAGCCAAACCAAGTCATACAACATGTGCAAATTTCCTTCTTTCAACCACCCTACTTTCCAGCCCGAATACCAATGTAAGACATACAGGCACAGCTGAACATGCACTTTAGTTATTGACACCTATTTTATTCCTTGCCTCTCTCATCTTTAGCAAAATCAAGGCAAGACTCTCATGTTCCTAATCATCCATCTTTTACTCCCTCCTGTCATGTCAAGCCCACAGCTGCATATTTTCCTGGCAACTGCGAGTCAACTCCCACTTTGATGACTGATTCACGGACCAGAATAAGACATGCTCACAAGCATTATTCTATTAACAACTTAAAACCAATCTGGTATGCCCAGCTGCTTGTTCCCCAGCAACAACTTTCCTCCAGAGGTTGTAGCCCTGTCCGTTATATTAGTTTGTTACAGTAACATGCTCCAGAGTCCAGATTCAGGGAAATACCCAGGCTAAAAACATTACCTCTGGTTTAGTTTTTTCTGTTGAGCAAAGCACATTCAGCTGGGATAATAAGAAGAATAAGTAGAGCAATGTTCCTGGTTTCAGATACAAAGTGACCAGCAATTCAGGCACAAGTCAATGATTTTAAAGGCATTTATGTGCATCAGGAATTTTGTGCCAAATAATAATAATAAATATAAACCTGTTAATACCACTAGGTCACAGCTCAGCAGAACAGAGGTGTCAATGTCTGTACCCGTCCCATATTGAGGAGTTCCCTTAGCTGCAGAAGTGCCTAGAAGTTATTAAAACAGCTCATATTTTTATTCTTCTAGTAAGGGAACAAAATTTCTTTGTGAAAACATAAACAGAAGGCCCACAGTGGGTCATCTGTAGAGAATAACCTATGAGCACTCTAGGATCAAGCATGTACACCAATAAACTTGTCTTCACACAGATGACAGGGGGGTTGGCAGAACTAGAAATTAATTAAAGGATAATGTAGACTACTTCAAAAGTTGCTCTCCAGCTGACAGGTCATGCCATCACCATAAAATACATGTGGCAAATTGGTCCCGGCACTCTTAATTCCACCAGCTTTCCCATGATCAACTGTTAAGGCAAAACTTTTACAGGGCTTCTGTACTTCAGAAAAACTGACATGCTGGAGAATCAGAGGACTTGAAATAATCACCACATTAAAGGAAGTAACCCACAAAACCTGTGAAGAAAATAATTACATGGTTGAACAGCTAAGTGTGCCTTTGAACATATCCTGCTTTTTCAAAACCTTGATTGAAAGTGCTACTGGCAGCTGTTCTATAGGCACATAAATGTGGTAAGGAATGATTAAAAACTACCCCTTCTTCTCCACAAACTATTTACATATAACCAGGGACACAGATAGAACAAGTTATAATAGAAGTAACTCCACTAATGCATCACAAAGCCTTTGTGATCTTGGAGTATTTTGACTAATCAGATAGTTTCATAAGACATACACGTAACACCAGAGGATATTTATAGTTTTCACAGTTCTGAAAATGGTTACCGTGTTCTGGAAAAGTAATACTAATCCATACATACAGATTAAGATATCCTTACACTGTAAACACAGTACTATTCTCAAATTTGCTGGGGAAATGCTAACACACTCCTCAGCTTCTTAATTACCATGATCTTACAAAGTACATGTTGAAAAAAGACAAAGGAGATTTTGGGGAATAATTTTTCTCTCAAAACCTACTGGAAAATGCACATAACAAGTAAATGTTAAAAATTTTTGCAGGAATTTACAAGAACAGAAAATCCAACTCCGCCCTGAGATTTTACCTAAAATTTTATTCTAAGATTCCACTTTCACACACAGAGTACAGTGACAGTATTGTATCCAGACAAATGGAAAAGCAAATGCAACATTACAAAACTTACAGTGTGTGTCTTACTACAAAACACAGTAATTCTAGAGCATAACCAAGTGTGAAGGACAAAAATTTCCTATAGCTAAACTTCATTATAGAATTGTAATTTCATTTTTCTGCAAGCTTGAGTGATGCTTAGGCAATAATTTTTTAAGTGTTTGTAATAATTTCTCTTTCCATTTTTGACTAATTCAAAGTCTAGAGCTCACAAAGCTTAATTTTAAAGTTGATTAAGTCAACTTTTTAGATCCACAAATTTATTTTCTTATCTTTGCACTTACATTATGGAAATCGTAGAATTACATACATGCAAGTTTTCCAATACGAATGCTGAAAAAAGATTATGTTTAATTTCTTCATATTTCAGGGTCATAATGAAGATTGACCTCTGTTTACCATCCAAATAACCAAAAACTGTAACTATTGCTTCCCCAAACTTTTGTTAATTCCTTCTACTAAGCTCTTCCAGGAACATATGCAGAAATCATCCCATATTAGTTTCTCAGCTTTGATAAAACTCTCCAATGAAGCAGATGGTTTTCCTTGCAGCTAAAGCAAGTTGAGAATCTTAACTACAAGTTCTTTACCAGTGGAAGTCACCACTTAACAGGAAGACAATTTCTTACCCTATAGACTGTGACAAAGGGGGCAGACATTACATAGGAATTTGCACAAATCCAAGAGATCCCATTGCCAAGTTACAACAATGACCAGAGACACAAGAGACAAGGATATACCTCTCCCCCACCAAAAAATATCTGTCATATTGGAAAGAAAACCCTGCAAGTTCATGATTTGCATTCTTCCACTAGAGTGAGAAACAGACAAGCAGTGACCAAAAAATCTGACTAAAAATATATCTGAAAATCGATCAAAAAGTTACACTAATTCAAGCTTGTGAAATCATATTTTGAAAAATATGCCCCAATTATTAAGAACACAAGCACTACCAGGAACTCACACACTACATAGGATCACTTTCATCACAACACATGAAGGTACCTACAAACCAGCTCTTTACCACTCACTAAAAATGAAAAGCAGAGAGCTTCATCTCATTCTGTTAATATTAATCTTCTGAGGTAGGAGATGAAAACAAATTCATCCAGAAACTAGGCTTTGTGTACATAACAGCAAAGCAGAGCTTCTAAAGAAATGTGGTTTCTATAGTATCTGATTTTTGCACGAGAATGCAGAGAATTGGGAAAGTTTTGTTTCATGAGCTTTATTCAACTTGAATGTCCCGTTCATAAACAAGAGGGGTCAAGGGTGGGGGGAGTCACCAGATACTCTGTCAGAGGAGTTGCAGGAAAGTAATGCAAGACCAGTTTTCTTTAAAACAAGGCTACAATTCTCTTTTTAATTACCTATGACTCAAATAGCTCTGAAAGGATCAATATTTCAGAGGCAAGATCAAAACCAAACCAGATGGATATTAGAAAACATTGTAATGCAATCTAAATGAGGCTTTGCACATTTCATTAGGTAACAAAATTTTAAAGTATTTCTCTCATCATCCAATCTTTTTTGTTTTATATAATGCAGAATTTTAGTTTGCCTCCTTTCAAGTAGCAAATGAATTTTTCAAATAAGTAAATTTTTTTCTGAAATTACAAGTCTTAAGTAACTTCATTTTCCTTCAACCAAATTAATTTCTATTCCATGAATGGGCTTCATACTTGTAATCAGATTCAAAGTCAAATAACACTGAAGAAAACTG
Source organism: Oxyruncus cristatus (assembly GCA_013399855.1). Taxonomy (NCBI): domain Eukaryota; kingdom Metazoa; phylum Chordata; class Aves; order Passeriformes; family Cotingidae; genus Oxyruncus; species Oxyruncus cristatus. The sequence continues at coordinate 304,711 of VXAY01006786.1, read as the reverse complement.
GCTTTCTGCTGTTCAATCTTATTTTTCAAGTAAGTATCTTAAATACATAAAATTATCCTATGGTTTGCTTGAAAGTTATATCTTACAGAACTGAACTGTTTTGGATTACTCTTTGCACAGTCTTCATTTAAATAAAAGTACATTTTTATACAACATGAAGTACTTACCCTTCTAACCTGACATCAGGTAAAGATCTGTTGAGTGCAATCATTTCACTTGCCATTAAATTAAATTGATTTATTTTAAACATTTCTTTCATTTTTTCTTGCTCCTCTTTAGGAATGACCACAGGCTTCCCCATTTCTCCAGGTCCTTCATGTGGTTTTTGTATGGGTTCTGGAACTAATAATAAATAAAACATTACTAACTACTTCTAGGCTTGTTTTTGTTTGTTTATACATTATTTTACACTATAGGAGCATTCATATTTAAGACAGTTCTAAACCCCACCAGGTTTTGAAAGTGAAAACAAATCTTGACATTTGGGAGTTCAACAGAAGTAGTTAAGTGCTATTCTTAGACATCACAATTCACGTAAAAAATAAAAAAAACCAGTAAGGATTTATTTCTATCCACCATTACATCATAACTGACTTTACTAAAGTTTCTGTAAAGGAAAATCTAACTTTTCCAGGAAAGCCTGCGTGTGAAAAAAAAATCTGGGACATAAAGGAGGGGAGACCACACAGTAGTCTACAACTTCCTCATGAGGGGAAGAGGAGGAGCAGGCACTGATCTCTTCTCTCTGGTGACCAGTGACAGAACCTGAGGGAACGGCCTGAAGTTCTGTCAGGGGAGATTTAGGTTGGATATCGGTAAAAGGTTCTTCACTCAAAGGGTATTTGGGTACTGGAACAGGCTCCCTAGGGAAGTGGTCACAGCACCAAGCCTGACAGAGTTCAATAACTGTTTGGACAATACTTTCAGGCACATGGTGTGATTCTTGGGACTTTGCTGTGCAGGGTCAGAAAGTGGACTTCAGTGATCCTTGTGGGTCCTTTCCAACTCCAGATATCCTATGATTCTCTGATAAAGGTCTGATGTTCCAATTGTGTAATGGTTCGATTAAAGTAAAAGTGTAGCTTTACATTTATTTTCACATTTTTATTTTGACAGAATGACATTGGCATTTAAAGTTTAGAAATAATTTCTCCTTTTGCACTAATATTATTTTTAGCCAACAAAATTACATTTGGAGTTTAACATTAGTACTCAAAACAGCAACACTATACATCTTTAAACCAACAAAATCCTAAATATCTGATCAAATTGAAGAGGGAGAGAGGGAGGAGAAAAGGAATCCAGACTCTTGAATTATTTGGGGGTTTAAACAAAGTGAGTGAAAAACAAAAATGTATTTTAAAAAGTTACACTTCTCTTTAAAAGTACCGTTCACTTTTCTTCTGAAAAGAAATACCAAAATAGTGAATGTGAGGTATATTACTCCTTTACAAATTCAGCAAAAATATTAATTAAAAAATAGTAATTTAAGATCTAAATAGAGGAATAGGAAGTACTGTAAAATAAAGGCACCAAATTCCTTTACAAATAAGCCTAGGTTCAAATTACCTTTAATTTGCATCTTAGGATAGCACAGTGTAATTAAAGGTTATGCCAAGAGCAAATAGCCACGTAAGGAATAAAAGTAAAATTTTAAAAAAAAGCCCAATCCTTCCATCCTTGCTGAAATACTGAAGTTTAAAATATATATTACTAATAAATAAGACTCCTTTCTAGTCCGCATTTAGCGCTAATCGGTACCAAGCACAACGTGCTCCTTGAGAAACTTTCATTTTCAAGTACCCGAAGAAATTGCACTAGTTGCATTCACACAGTAACATTCAGTAGAGAAAAATACTCCCATCATAAGGGTGCTTTCTTTTTACCCAACTCCCCACGACTGTCAGTTGAGCTATAAAATCCTGCAAGTTGTGAGCCAGCCACTCATACACTGAAAGTCGACAGAATAAGTATATTCAAGCAGATCCCGAACAGATTGGCCTAGGAGTTTGTTTTGGCCATGGGCTAAACTGAACAAGAAGCTTGCTTTGCATCATTGCCTCTTAAGAAGGTATGGTTGAACCTGCATCAAAACTTGCTGATTTGCAATTGCACAACCTTTTAAACTAGAATTTATGCCTTTTGGGGTGTAATTAACATAAAATTATGGTAAAAATTACGGTAATTATTTGGGCTTAATTTTATATAGTCAGCTTGGTATAGTTACGAGGACTATCATAATTACTTCTATTAACTGTATAACAATGAGTATATAATTCACTTAGACAGAAAATGATTAGACAATGAGTGTTGCACATACTTAAAACAATTAAACCAAAATTATCAGAATATAGTTATATTCACCATGTTTTTCAGAACTCTGACGAGTGAATTTCTTATCCTACCAAATTACCTATTTAGAAGAAAAAAATCACTTCCTGTTTCATTTACACTTCCAGTTGTCCCTTAACGTTCAATAAACCAGCTAAATTGAATAGCTAAATTAATTGAAAACTCATCTCTCACATTTGCAGACCTTGCTGTCAGATGAGTTTAGCACACCGGTGACTTGGATCCTGGTGTATAAATTCCACAAATTCATCAGTTGAATTTTTAAATTTCATTAGTAAATAAATATTACTTGATTACACATTTTACCTCGGTAATGTACTCCATTCTCTTGCAGAAAAATTCAGCAACAACAAACCAGATCCAGATATTTTGTGCAACTCATTAAATGCAAAGGCAGTCAAACTTGGTGCACAGACAAGGTGATGACTTTCCAAGAAAAGTTAACCATCTTAAGTTTCTGAGAACCATCTTCTCTTGCTTTTTTTAATGGTTTTTGGTTTTCCCACAACAGCATGTAGTTTTCACAGAAACCAAACCAACAATGTTCTCCCAAAATGACTAATACACATTGTTAAGAATTCAAACCACAGTCCTCTTTTGTCAGTTAAATATGAAAAAAATATTTCCTTTGAAGGACTGTAGACATGTACTGATGACATGCTTCCAACAAACAAATTTAATTTACAGCTACAAGTTTCAGAACTAAATGAATTACATTGTTCATCATCACCTGATCCAACAGGAAATCTAGAAATCATTACTAGAGACATTTCTTATTTGTATCGATAAACCATTAGTTTCAAAGGGGGCTTGATCTCTTCCAGATCTTCATTAAAAAATAAGGAACTGCTTATGTCTGTGGACTACAAATTTCTTTTTACCAGGCAATATGCCTGATGAAAGCCAGATACTTCAAAATCTAAGACCATCTAAAGCCAGGAAAAAGGGGTGGATTCTTCTGGTGAGATGTCTTTAGAGGCCACAACAATGTAAACTGACCAGTGCAAAATCCAGTCACCTTTGGAGGCATCACCATAATTACAACAAAGCTGTTTGGACAGGTAAAAGTTCAGAGAAGTTCTATCTCTTGCACACACCTCAGCCTTAACAAAACAAAACTAATTTATGATGAACAGTTCACATTTTCAAAAATTCAACCTGTGTTTTATATCTTGAAATTGCTCACTTTTCTTAAGATTTTTTTCATGCAGGTGAGATTTCTCAGAACCAAGACAAAATTTAGAGATCCTGTCTTTACCAGAGCTCAAAATTCAGAACACAAGACTTGACTGGCACTTGACAAAAAAGGCTGGCTATATTTTAAATTTGTCATTGTCCAAGAAAAGAGCGTAAATAGCAAGGAACTGAGACTACAAGACTCTTGCAATACCAATCCTAAGTCTGAAAGATTCCCACCATCTCGCGCTTCTAATAATTAAACAAGGGGAATGCACCTTGAGACAAAAAAAAAAAAGGGAAGAAGGATGAGTTTGAAAGTTTATTTAGGAACCATATCAAGTGCCGAAGCTGGAAGTTGATTTACAATCATACCTTTAAGAAACTTACAAGTAGGGGTAAAGAAGGACTCATTTCTTATGGAAAACATCCTAACTTCATGAAAGTCCCGAACTGTCTAAAATTATCCCCAAAATCCTGTGCTCCTGCTGAAATAGCTAAAGACTAATTTTTCCAACTAAACAAGTACAACCTAAAATAAACAAAAACTCTTCAGAAAAACTTACTTATATGTCAAGTAGGCTCATTAAATGCTACGGAATTCTTCCATGAATTGCAAAGTGAAGCTATATACCAGAGTGACACAAACAAGAGGCTATTAAATTCAGAACTCTTACATAATTTATGCTGAATCAAGAAAACTAATTCAATTATGGAAATTAATAGGAGTGAAGAAAGTGAAGCAAAAAAGCAGATTTTGAGAAAAGCTTCACAGAAAAAATAACCTCAATGTTATCTGAAGATTCTAGACATTCTGAGAAGGAATCAATCTACTACAGGTTCCAGTAGTTTATCATATAAGTATTAGTAGATCATATATCTACGATCAATCATGCAACTTGGTTAAAAGAAGTGTCACAGGGTCAACTACAACCGCGGTTCCTAGCAGACCGATTTCTGCACATACCTTATCCCAAATCAGCTGCTTAAAAAACACCAAGAAAACGTACAAAACTACATGTTAGCTTTTGTTTGCTTGCTTTGTTTGGTTTTGTTGGGTTTTTTTTGTTGTTGTTGTTTTTGTTTACCAGTCAACTATAAGATATTAAAAAGATATCAAGGATTTTAACACACACAGATTAGGGGAAGGTCAGAATGAAGACTGTACTCACCTAAGTAAAGCTAGTGTTGCATAGAGAAAGTTATAACACTAATCTATCAAAACTGCAGACTTTCCCTCACCTTACACACAAAGTCACCTAAAATTTCAACATCACCAAAATATCAAATTATGTTTGATAGATAGTGACTTTAATTGCTGTTTGCCAACAGAAAAAAAGAAGTGGATCCATTCCTATACAACAATTTATCAGTCATCTTACCACCCAAAAAATTTCCCAACTTCAGAAAAAAAATAGAACAATAAAAAGAGAACAAAGAAAAGACTGAGTTTCTACAAAAGACATACTTTCTACATAAGCCTAATTAATTTTCTCATCACATTTCTGTCTGCTTATTGAAAAAGAAACCCAAAATATTAAATGCAAGCAACTTAAAATTTAAGTTCCTTCAGCAAAATTTAGGTGAATTTGAACCTCTCTAAAACGTTTGCATGCAGTTGTGGAAACAACGGTTCAGAGACACCGAGCACAGAAATTCTATATTCCTGCACACTGTTGTTCTCAGTGGAGATTTATTAGCCTTTACTTCACCACGGGAAAAAAACCCAACCAAACCAAATCTGACATTTCCTAAATATCTCCCCAGTGTTATTCTGCAACAGAGCAACATTATTCTTAAAATACTTTAGAAAATTTCCCAGGAAGGTCAAGGTTGCCCATACCAGATGTTAACAGTTGAAAAAGTTTTTTATGATGGAAAGCATTAATCTTGAGCACAGTTGGCTGATTAGGCTTAACAACTAGTATCACTGCATAAGTTTCTTATATCAGCAGTGAAACACAGACACAGCCTTTCAGGTGGGAGAGACACCACACTACAAAATTAGATGTTTCACAAATGAACTGGAGGCGGCAGCCGCCTGCAGTTCTAAATGCACACACTGAGACATTTCAAGGATGAGAAATCTCCCCGCACCAATCCTTTCTCCCATGTGATCAACTATGTTGACCTCCTTGAAACAAAGTTGGCAACATAAATAGTAATGCTTTCCAAAAAAACAAACAAACAAACAAAAAACCCCAACAAAACCCCACACTCAGCTCATCTAACTGGTACTCAAAACCTAAAATGGCAATAACAAAACTGAAAGCTTATCTGAAGACCTTTAGCATGCAATAATACAGCTGTCACTTAAAAAAAGCTGCATACATAAGCATGTGCTCATTTGTCACTTCTCCAACCAAGTTAATCATATGTATTTTCATAAAACCTATTTTCATTACAATATTCATTGCCCCTTGTTGCTATAGTCACTGTCCAAATTTTTGCTTAGGTGGGGTTGGGGGGTGTTTTTTGGTTTGGTTGGTTGGTTGAGGTCTTTTAGCAGGGGCAGGTGGACATGTAAGCTTGGTTGTTGGTTTAGTTTGTTTTACTACCAAGTCTAGTGAAGATAATAGTGCCTTTGCCTCCTCACCAGTAGAAATTTAAAATATACTTTAGACTATATTAACGCAGCTTACATTCTTGAACTTCTTGTTGCATAGTTTTATTATTTTTTTCACTTACATTAGTGCTTAAGTGTTTAAGATGTAGTATTTTAAGTTTGCATCATATATCTCATGTAATGTGGTTATTCCCTAGTCATTCAAAGAAACATGGAACATTCTGCAACGCCTAAATGCTGATGCAATGCTATATTGTTGAGGAAAAAAATCCCATATGTTTAAAAAGAGTGCAATTTTAAATGACAGTAATTTAAAGAACACTCAAGCAGAAAACTTACCATCTCCAGCAGGCAGGCCTCGTTCTTTTTTCTCATCACATTTGTTGCATTCACTGAAGTACAGCAATAGAAACATATCCAGAAGGACCCAAACCAAAGAGGTGGCAAGGACCACCTTGCAATATGCAAATTTTTTCATGGCACTTTAAGTCAAATACAAAAAATAAAAAAGTATAAATAAAAATATCAACAGGTTGTTTTAATCCAGTTTGAGAGACCACGTTCTATATCTGGAAAAAAAAAACAAAAAAGAAAAAGAAAGTCACCAAATTTACCTGAGAACAGATGCTAAAAGCAGAAATTTTAACTCCATTTCAAAGGTAGCAATTTAATCACCAAATGCTGTGTGTAAGGAAATGAATGCTCTATGCATTCCAGTAAGATCAAAGGAACAGGGTCAACTAAAGAAGCATTATTCCAGTCCTTTACTATGTCAACATTCATTATTTGAAATGTTAAAAAGAGCAATCAAAACAGTCCTCTCCTGTGCCACTGGAGAAGAAGGTAGGTACGTCGAATGAAATTGGAACTCTCTGGATTCTCTGGAAATCGGAACAACCTAAATGAAGGAAAAACAAGAACATCCTAGGAAGCAAGGTATCACTCTGTACGGTGTGAAGCCCATGGCTAATATTTCTCATGCCCCTCCCATGCAGTGCACACTGACTTTCTGGGCCCACACTAGGAATACTAGCCTACAAATGCCTGTATTCCACATAGTGTCTAACGGTACATTACACATTTGTCACAAAGACAAATGCTTTGCTTTCAGCAAACCAAAAATAAACATTGGCAAAGTTTACATAATACCCGTAAGCCACCATGATCACTTACCAGGTATTCAAACTAAAGCTAATTCTGACACAGTGACTTTAATAGCTTAATGCTTGATTATAGAGCAAACCTTTATACATTTTTCAACATGTATACATTAGAATTTTAGAATGCCAGCCTTTGAAATCCTCTTTTGCCCTACTCAAATTACAAAGAAACTTTCTTACAAAGACTGCTTATTTCCATGACTGGTAGTGCAGAATCAAGAACAGCTTTGAGCCTGGTCACTTACACTAAAATGCAGAGGGTTTTAACTTTTTTTTTTTTTTACTAACAGGTTTCCTGCCATTGCAGACATATTTCAATTCAAGGTACTCCCAAAACGTTTCTCAATGGGTACAGCTTACCAGTTAAAATTAGAACTGCAGATACTCTTAACTAATAAAATAAAGGGAAAGTAAGACTCTTCAAATGCACACTAGAATTTTAAAAGGTACATGCACACAGTTTTCTGTACATGCTTTACTATAAACTGAAGAATTTATTGAAAAGGAGAACTTTAATCATGAGCCATTATGCTGGTTTTGGCTGGGGTAGAGTTAATTTTCTTCACGGCAGCTAGTAGGGGTCATGTTTTGGATTAGTGCTGGAAGCAGCACTGATAACACAGGGATGCTTTTGTCACTGCTGAGCAGCTCCTACACGGAGTCGAAGCCTTTCTGCCTCTCACCCAACCCCACCAGTGAGGAGGCTGGGGGTGCACAAGGACCTGGGAATGGCCACAGCTGGGACAGCTGACCCTGACTGGTCCAAGCGATATTTCATACCATATGGAATCACACTCAGCATATAAAGCTGGGTGAATAAAAAAAGAATTGGGGCATGTTTGGAATGATGGTATTTGTCTTCCCTAGCCACTGTCACACGTGATGTAGCTCTGCTTTCCTGGGAATGGTTGAACACCTGCCTATCCATGGGAGGTAGTGAATGAATTCCTTGTTCTATTTTTCTTGTTTGTGTAGCTTTTGCATTATCTCAATCCATGAATTTTCTCATTTTTATTCTTCCAATTCTTTCCCCCTTCCTACGAGAGCGGGGGGACAGTGAGCAAGTGGCTGTGCGGGGCTTGTTTGCCAGCTGGGATTAAACCATATCAGTCATGACTATGCAAAAAAACTCACAAAAAAGCCTGTATCATTTAAGACTTCCCTTCCTTTGGCATTTCATTGTCATAATCTGACCCCTGCTTCCCCTTGGCCTTCTGAAGGGAAAATAAGATGACAACCCTCTTCTAAATACAGCTTATTTCTTCTTATTGGCAGCAGACACATCCACGCATCCGTATACACTGAATTGGCATAGGTTTGGATGGCGTAGCAACATCAAAGCCTTCCAGTTGTCCAGTGCTAGAAGGGTATATATCCCTCTGCTTCCTGCGTAAGGGAACATCAAATGCCAAGAATGAATTTTGTTTAGGATCCCAGTTTGCACCTATATAGTTTCGGTGTACAGGGATGGTTGTATGAAATTAAGAACTGCAAAAGTATCTGTAATTAACACCTTGGTGATAAAATAGATGAAATTACCACAACAAAACATTAAGTGAGGTATGTTAAGAAAAAATCCTGGGCTTGTTTTGTTTGTTTTTTGGGGGGGTTTTTTTGGGGTTTTTTTTTGGTTTTTTTTTTGTTTTTTTTAGTGCCTTTTTTTTTTAAATAGACACTCTGGATCTTGGGAGCTGCACTATAAAGTTCTGTAAAACTATCGGCAGCAGTAAAAGAAAAATAATTTGTTACAGACTACTAAGTAGAGAGTAGAAATGAAACCAACACTACGCCATTAAATAGTATCTGCTTTCTCATCTTGAGTGCTGTGTGAACATCCAGTCTCATCATTTCAAAAAGGATATAGAAGGATTAGAAGGAATAAGTGAGAAGTGCAAAAGGATGAATACAACAAAGAACAGCTTCATTATAAGATGAAAGTAGCATTTTTCCTGGCTGAAAAGATGTAACCTAAATCAAGTGGCAGGTCTGTAAAATCAAAAGCTGTACAGAGATGGTAAATCGAGATCAACTGCTGCCTTTTACTCCTCCGTCTTGTATTGGCAGAAATCAAGTGAATTTAGCAGCAAGAGGTCAAAAAACAAAAAGGAATGTATTCCCTACAATGTGTAGTCACACAGGGGAACTGTCTGGCCCCATACACTGCCAGTGTTGCAAGTCCTCACCCCTACTTCAAGCAGTCCCTGACTGTGAACCTCAAGTCACTTCATGCTAGGAGAGTGCAGTGAGAAAGTACCCTTACAATTCCTCCTGTTCTCTTCCCTAGATATGTATATCAACCACTAGCAGAAACAAATACTGCATACAGACAAGATCCTTCTGACATAGTACGACTGCGCTTAAACTCTTCATACAATAGTTTTCTTTTGCTCCAAATCAGGACATTGTAGAAATGACTTGGTAAAGAATCAAGTCGTACCACCATCCTGCTTGTACTTAAAGATCACAAATGCTAATAAAACAACATGTTTTGAGAGAAAACTGTATCAATTCTTATAATCTCTGACTTCTTGAAGTTCAGACTTGTGAGATATTAGGCTATAAAAGAAAGTGTAAAACACACAGGAACACAGTGCTAAGGGATTCTCAAATTAGCAAGACACCAGGAAAATCACAGTCATAATCTAGACTTTCTGTCCATAAAAATACTAAATATATCAAGTGTTTTAGAATGCAGAGGCTGGTATATCTGCCTCTAACACAAGAAAATTCCTTTGACAGCTCAGTGAAATGTCAGAGAGACTTTGTGAACCCCTTGAATCATTTGAGGATTCAGGGAAGTCATGAAGAGATGGTTATGCAGAAGTTCAACACACTGTTTACCACTGATAAGGCCTTTCCCTGTACCTTTAGATGAAGCATTTCACTCCCTTGAGCAGTTTACTGTCTCATGATTTTTTTACCGCTCATTTTATGACAGCACTCCCTCTGTCTGCTTACCAGCAGAATTCAGATTGCACAGCAGTGAAGGAGAGGGCCCAGAAATTTGGATGAAGCAAGTGCTCCTAGCATACCAGAACCTTGACCCAGAGCTCTGGGAAAAGGACTCCACCATCCAGGGCTTGGGCTATATGCTTGGTTTTTCTCCCTAGTGCTGAAGCTGTGGTGGTGGCCTCACCCATGGGACAGATGCTTTGCCTGAGGTGTTGCTTCTTCAGTGGAAGGGTCTATGGGACAAAGTGAGCAAAGCCACAAGTCTGAGCCCCATGATGCAAGAAAAAAGAGACAGCTAGGCATTGCACTCAATGGGTAAGTGGATGGAGACTCCCAAAATGGGGAGCGAGTGAGAGACAAATCCAGGAAATTAGTGACTTGTGGAAACCGAAGGAAAGCCTATGGATGTGCCTTTCCAGAACAGTTATACTGCCTGGGATGCTGTTGAAAGACTGATGAATCTGCCTCAGTTTAGCTTTTAGACAAGCACCCCTGGGCTATTCACTCAGGTATGAATCAATGACACTGCCAGGTGCCACACTAACCTGAGCATGTGAGCAGGGAGAGCAGAGCTCAGGGTGTTATGGTAGGAAGTGGCAGGCATGGGATCCAGATACTGCTCCTCTCAATTGCTCCAGTGGGATGGCAAAATACTGGCAAGCATGCACACAACCTGTCAACACCTGGCTGCGTGGGTGGTCTCAAAGGCAGGCTTCTAAGACCACAGGACCTGCTTTGAGGAATGACGGCTGCTGGCCAGGAGCTACAAAGTGAGGCATGCCGCATCATGGAGAGGCTCTTGCTCTACTTCTGTGAAACACACAGAAAGTGAAAGCACAGCTACTTAGGAGGAATATAGAAACATTTCCTGAACACGTGGAGAGGTTTTCAGGTAATCCTGGTCTATAAGTTCAAATGCAACAAGAAAGGTACCTTAAGGATACTGGTAAGGAAAAAAAAAAAAAAAGACTGAGAATTATGCAGGTCCAGCGCCCAGCACAGAAAAGACCAAGATATTCAGTGCCTTTTTTGCCTCCTTTGTTATCGGGTGCCCTGGATCAGAGTCCAATGGCAGAGTTTGGGGGAGTTAAACACGTGCAGTACAGACAGACTGAGTCAGGGATATCATAAGCCACTTGGACATGTGTAATTCCATGGCACCAGACAGGCAGCATCTGAGGCTGCTGAAGGAGCAGGTTGATCTTACTGCAGGGTCATTCTCTATCATCTCTGAAAGGTCATGATGATCCAGAGCTGCTTCAAGATTAGAAAAAAACCTATCATCAGGAAGTAAAAGGAGAATCTGGAGAACCACATGCTAGTGAGTCTCACTCCAGTCCCTGCAATGATTATGGAAGAAATCATTTATACAAAGAGACAAAAANAAAAAAAAAAAAAAAAAAAAAAAAAAAATAAAAAAAAATCGAACAAAACAAAACAACTCCAAACACCAAAATAAAACAAACCCAATTCCAGAAAAATCACTGCAACACAAAAACTATACCGTATTTGAACAAGTTGGCAGTTTGCTTTAAGAAGAGAACTGGTTCAGTAAACAGGGGAAGACCAGTGAATGCTGTTTACATTAACTTCAACAGGGACTGTGACAGTCCTCTGGGGTACTTTTTCAGACCTTAATGAAATTTAACCTGAAGAAGAGGGCTACCAGCAGGGTGGACTGCTAGCTGGCCCACCAGGCTTTATGGGTTTGGATCCCCAGTACAAAGTCCAGCTGACAGACAGTCTCCAGTGGTAATTGTCTGAGGCCAAAACTGGAGCTCATACTACTTAATGTCTTTACTGAGCATTTGACAGATGGGACTGAATGCATGCTCAGTAAGGTTGCTGGTGACAACCACCTGGGGTGGAGCATGCAGATAATACCATTAAACAGTATGCAGGAATGGTCTAGGGTGGCTGATTCAAGAGATGTCCAAGGGCTAGAAAAACAGGCAGGTTGAAACCTCAAAAAGTTCAACAAATGCAAGTACAAAGTCCTGTATGCAGCACAGAATAACCTTATTCCATGAAAGACCAAGCTGGATGGGGCCTTGGCACCCTGATCTAGCTGGTGGCATCCCTGCCTGCGGCAAGGGGATTGGAACTAGACGACCTTTGACTTCCTTTCCCACCCAAACCATTCTATGATTCTATGATTATTATCCACATATCACAGAATCAACCAGGTTGGAAAAGACCTCTGAGATCATTGAGTCCAACCCATGAACCAATACCAACCTTGTGAACTAGATCATGGCACTAAGCCTCTTCAACACCACCAGGGACTGTGAAACCACCACCTCCCTGGGCAGCCCATTCCAGTGTCTCATCCCTCTCTCTGTAAAGAATTTCTTTCTAATATCTAACCTAAACCTCCCCTAGCACAGCTCAAGGCCATGCCCTCTTGCCTTCCTGCTGGTTGCCTGGGAGAAGAGACCAACCCCCACCTGGCTACAACCTCCTTTCAGGGAGTTGTAGAGAGCGATGAGGTCTCCCCTGAGCCTCCTCTTTTCCAGGCTAAACAATCCCAGCTCCTTCAGCGGCTCCTCACAGGGCCTGTGCTCCAGGTCCTTCACCAGCCTCATTACCCTTGTTTGGACACTCTCTAACACCTCAGCGTCCTTCCTAAACTGAGGGGCCCAGAACTGAACACAGTACTGAAGTTAGGTATTAGCATACCAGAAAGCTGCTCTGCAGAAAGAAACCTTTGGAGCCTGATAGCAACTTTACCATGAATCAACTGTGTGTTCTTACGTAAAAGAAAGTCAACTGCATTTATAAGCAAGTCCAGTAACCACAGAAATAATCCCCAAATGCATAGTTTTAACAGTTGTATTTACCTACTGAGCAATGTAATAAAATTGAAAATTTTTGCAAAACCAAGTATTTTTCATCCCTTCGAAATACTGGATAGTAGATGACAAAACTCTTACACCATGGAAGAAAAAGGAGCATTAAAAACAACTTGGAAAGGGTAAAAACAAAGGCTGTAATTTATCAAGAATAAAGTGAAAAGAGGAAAAATGGGTACGTTCAAGTCTTGTTACTTCTGAAGGTCAAGTGCATTTTTTTTTTCCTTTGTGACAAAATCCATGATACACTTGACACTACAGAAAAAGGTCATCTTTAAAATTACTGCTCATATAAAGACCATTGTTTCACTTTACTACCTCTTTTACAAACACAGTACAGGAAAGAAAGCTTACTTTTTTTCAGTATGATACATAACTATTCAGTCATTTTTATCTTTGGATCAACTTCATCTTTGTTTATACTAGTGATCAGTCTTCAATACGACTTTGTAACAGACTTGACAAAGGACTTCATTGCCATTATACAGCTAAATCAGGATTCTACACTGGATGCGTCACGTAACCAGACAAAGCTGACGTAAAGTTTGTTTTCTAGACTTTCAGATACGAATAAACAGAAGCTGGCACAAAGTAAGGGCTCATCAAAATCCTGACACAACATTTACTGTGTCTAAGCTATTAATATCAATTTAAACCAAATGGAAAATGATTAACTGAACAGCATCTAAGGCAAGATTGATGGCCTACACGAAATTGAATTTTCAGCTTCTCAGTCTACTTAGTAATGAGGGAGAAAAGACTGGCATACTCTAAGGTAACGTATTAGGCATATGTATGGAATTTTGAGCAAACTTCAACAAAATAAAACCAATGCAAACTGTCATGAACACTGTCTACAACTCCATATCTCTGAACTATTAATGGGACCAATTCAGTTGATTGCACACATTTGAAAACAGAAGTGATGCCAACACTACAATCGGGTTTCAAAACTACTTTTACTACTGTAATGATGTATTGTTTGGGTTTTTTTTCTTTTTTTACTGGCCCACGCTCTGTTAAATTGGTTTTAGTGCTTGTTTGCAGATGGCTCATTACTATCAGATCATCAGTAAACAGGTCAGTTTGACAATAAATAAAGAACCACCTTTCAATGCTATAAAAGCAAATGTAAAAAAACCCCATTCAAACCAGAAGGTCAACCCGTCACCTGTGGAAAATGCGTGTATTCTGCATCTTCCTCACGGAAACACAAATGCATCCAGTAAATTTCAGCAGGAAAATATAATACTCATGAGTTCGAGGATGCCAGTACTCTACTGCTCAAAAGTTAATAAAAGAGTACTTTTCATTGGGTTACACTTGTCTGATGGATTTTGAAAAGTTCTGGTTCACTACAATTCAGCAAGTAAGTTCTGAAGAGGTGACAAAAGAAAGCATCATACTAGTCTGAGTAGTATGAAAACAATTCATTAAATCCTATTCTTAGAAAAATCTGAGAAATGCAGGTCAGTAAATTCAATTTTTATTCTTCTTGCTATGTGCAGGAAGACTATAGTTTTAATTCACCAGAAGAGATTTTTCAATTAACAGATCAATTTTTTATAGTTATTTGAAAAATATATCAATTATGTTTCTAAAACTTGTAGGCTTTGGAATGAAGGAAGAACAAACACAGGAGTAGCTGACTACAGTTGAAAATCAAGGATGAACTTCATACAGAAAGGCAGAAGATATTGGTTCATACACACTTTCCTACAAATAAATAGAATGCATTTTAGGCTTATAGAAGCAGAAGCTCTTGTGAGATTAAGATCTGCTTCATCACACAGGAAAGTAATACCAAAAACAGAACAACAGGTATGCATTCCATCCACAATTTTGTCCAACTGTTTATAACTGTATGGAACTAAGTCACTGTGTACTTAAACTTCTGATTCTCCCTATTTAGAATCAAAGAATCATAGAGTACTTTGAGTTGGAAGGGACCTTCTTACCTAAACAGTCTTAAACTCTAAACTTTTAAGATTAGTTCTAATTACTTCCATAGATACATAATAAGGAAATAAAATTTCTAAATGGAATTAAAATGTTTTTTAAACCAAGTTATTTCAGTTAATGCAAGAAGTTAATTGAAAATACACTGGTATTTTGGTACCTATAGTTTTCAGAAACATCTTCACTATAATCATTCAACTTCTGAAAACAGTGTATCATTTTGCAAATCAGTGCTTAATGGTTTCTCAAATGAGTTTGTAGGTATGCCAAAATCCCTCAAAAGATCATTTTTGAGAATGAAATAAAACATTATTTCCACAACTCCTCAAATGAAAACCTCTGAAATCACTTAAATGACATTTTTCCCCAGCGACACTTGAAGACATTAGCTTTCAGATTGACTTGAAGAAAGCCCTGTCTTGCTTACAGGAAGAATGGGCAAGGTTTCAAAGAACCAGATGAACAATATTTTAGTCAAATTCAATCCACAGATTTTGCATTTTCATTCTTTTTACAACAATTTTCGCTATACAAGAAAAAGAATAAATTGATCCAGGAGGAAGACAAATTGTTCCCTATCAGAATAGGACTGTAAATATTACAAGAGCTCAAGAGGACAGCTAAACTTTGGAAATTAAGAACACAATAGAAGTACAAAGAATACTGCTGTCATATAAACAGCTGAGAGTCACTAGATGTCTATTCGATAACTTTAAAGTAGCTTTCAAGTGTCTGAGGCAACAATTTCATTTCTCTGTCTGCTCTCCAGGTTGAATGAAAATTATCTAAAAAGACATCTCATTCAGGAATCCTTCATGTATTTCCACTCTCTTAACTGCTCTGAAACTTAAAATATACTTCTACTATGTTCAGTGAACAATCAGTATACATTACTTAATATTTCCAATCCTATAACAAAAAACAACTATACATCTTTTTACAGTACTGCTTCAAATATTTGGAGTACATCATCAGTCCAAGTTAACCGCAACACATAACAAAATGAATACACAGATATACAGAACCTTGAAGCAAAGAGCAGTAAGTGTTTGCACAGGCATTAAGTTATTCGGTATTACAGCACTGGCAGGGAAGTTCAAACCCCCGCTATTCAAATCTTTTCCATCTCATACTAAATGGCAGATATTGCCTCTCCTGACAGTTGCAGAATAGGCAATACTTTCAGAAAAGAAGATTTATAAGCCGACAGACAGTTATTTCTTTTCCTGAAACAACTGTAGTCTTAAATTGGGCTACTGATACCTCAGATGCTGACAGAGAGCAAACATTCCTCTTCAAAGCCATAGCTACTTCACATGTACACTCTGGGAGGGCTACTGAGTGAGCTTAACTAGGAGTAACAGCCAGCTAGAGAGTATGGGTGGTATTTTCATCAGTGAGTATCACAGGCAGCATGAACACAATGAGCAATTCATGAGTGAAAAGCTTTTGTTATTAACAGCAGAATGAGATGATTTAAACACCAAGCTCATAAACCCTTGACATGCAATAATTAATGGCTGAAGATGCCTCAGTAAGACCCATTCAAGCCTTCTACCACCCTTCACAGCAGCCTAAAAGGCTGAGATGGAATTTTCTTTGCTTTTTTCTTTTTTGAAGATTCACAGATGGTAACCTAGCACTTAGCTTTTTCAGCACAGCAACACTCCTGACGATCAGCATCCCAGAGCTATAAACTGACTCCAACCTTTAATAAATCCCTGAAGAGCTGTGCTAGCTGGTCTTTCAACCCCAACACTACAGGACTTTTAGAGGAAAATCGAGGTCATGTCAACACAGGTGTTCCAGGTGAGGACCTCCATTTCCTCAAGAAAAACAATTTCATCATGTGAGTTACAGACCATTCAAGTTCACCATTACTCAGAAAAAACAGTTTAAAACTAAGTAATTTTAGCTTCCTTATCAGATCTAAATGGTCTTTCAAGAAACAAAAAGCTGAACAATCCAGAATTTATGTTGGAATGGAATGCTGTCACAGGAGTAGAGATTAGGCCACTAGTATACTATTTGCTTCTGCAAGAAAAAGCTGTAAACATCTCCACGTCTTAAATACTCAGGTTTGTGACATGATGTAACACAGCACGAAGGCTTCTAGCTAAAAGGAGCATCACTTGGCCTTACATGGCATATTCTAATTTCTAATAATGAAGAAGTCATATATTCCACAGACTATTTTTAACACCTTGGCAGATGCCAGATGAGCTGTAAGTAGAACAGGCTAGCTGATAGGACTTCTTTTAAAGTTAAAATTCCTTCTGAAAAAATTCAAATTTAGTATTGTGAGCAATCTTCTTGAAGAAATCATATACACTAGATTAGACCATGCGGAAGTAAAACCATAGTAAGCTGTTTCATATTCTCAGTGCTCATATTTTCCGTCTTCCTTATAACGTTTTGGCATGGTCCAGAAAATCAAATTGACTTTCAAAATATTTTAAGAGTTCTACATTAACATGTCCAACTGCAAACTCAGAATTTACCAGCTATGACTAAACTAAAATGAATACTAACCATATCAATAGGTCACTCTTCATACAGACATGTCCAATAGCAGAATTTTCTGCAGAGGATACTTTCTTCAGTTTCCTCATGTCAACACTTACAAACGTCAGGTAGCATTTGTTTTTGAAATATTTTGAGGGAATAAGCAAATTCTTCTTGAAAACACTGATGAACACAGACAAAACTGTTTCAAATTTACTCTCTATTCTGCTATTAAGGTAGAAACTAGAAGAGAGGAAAACTAGAAACTCTGGTACCGGCATTAAAGAATTACAAATTTCAGGGAGAAATCTTTGACTACTTAAAGGTCAGAAGAATTCATCATCGCTAAGCTAGTTACACAGTTTTCATAGACAAAGACCTAAGCAGGCTCTGAACAATCAAGGGAATAAATCTTTATACAAGACATTCTTGACAACTTCCTCGTATGTTGTGAGAAATTGTGAAATCTTTCAAGCTAAGTCTCAAATGTTCAAAAATAACCAACCTCCATAAACCTCCTGCTTATTTTTTAGGTATGTATCAAGGTCAAAAGCTAGAGTGGAATAAAATAGTTCATTTATTCTTTAAACACTTTTAGAGATGGCAGAAAATTACACAGACCAATAGTTAGCATTAAGGATGAATCACTAATGGGCAAGAATTTGAATTAAAGTAAGGCAGACTCAGCTAATTAGAAAAAAATTATTACAGAGGAAACTTATGGAAACATTGGATAAACTGCAGTCAAAAGATTCAATCATGCTTATGTGATTAACTGTAGAAACCTTCAATCCTGAAAACTTTCTACTATAAATTAAAAAAGCGAAAGGGAAACGAAGAAATATCAAATAACTTTGAAGAACATATTTTCTCTGCCTTCAGTATCTGGAGAATACTTAAAATACCATTTTTCAGAAGAAAAGGTTTGAAAAAAAACACAGCTAAAGAAAAATTTAAGTTACATGCTGGGGCCATAGTGTGTTTATCCTAGAAAAGCTGACTTAATTCTGCCTAGAGTAACTGCAGAACTTGCTGACAAATCAAATACAGGCAGATATTGAGTCAAAAACTGCTGATAACGCATGTGACTAATTGTGAAGACTTAAAGAATTAAGAAATTTGAAAAAATAAGGGCAACAATTATTTAACACGATGGGTTATTTAACACGTAAAATGAAAAATGGTAAAGAACTCAAAGGTTTTATTAGCAAGTTTTACTTCCCATCCCATGTCTTGGGAAACACCGTAATTCTAATCAAAACTAACTCAGTAGCTTTGCAGGGCTAAACACTTCTTGAAATAGAGAGAAAACATCAGATCTGCTTCCAAACAAACCTAGCATCCAAAAAAAAGACACAAAAAAAAATCAGAACATATGCCTCTTTCTCTAGAAAGACAGATCAGATAGATATGGAGAAAAAAAGGAAAGCTAGTATCATCCCATTTTGTGATACAGTCATGAAATTTTTGCAATGTTTCTCACAAAGACTTGTGTTCCTTTGCTATATCCATATACAAAGTCTACCTAGAAAGCAAAAGGCAGCATTTATACAGAAGGGCCATACAGCTTTTAAGCCTACATTCACACATAAGTCTGTTCTCACATCATAAAGCCGTCTGCTCAGCAGGTAACTTCTGCTGCTAACAACTGTTTTGTACTTAATTAACACACACAGTATTTCACTAAGGATAAGATTCTTCACATCCATCCTTCCCTTTCCTTTTTAGACTCACTTGTTTTTGATGTAGTTTTTCTTGATTCTGTCTTCCCAGGGATTGCTGACAACAAAAGATTGGGAAATACCATAATTCTAAGTTCTTTGTTTCAATTGCTAATCCATGCAAATGTACAGATGGTATAAAAAGAAGAACCATGAGATTTTCCTCAAGGACCCATAAACTTGTCCATGTAAAGTCTTTCTTTCTAAAGCAAGCAATATCTATATTTTGGGTTGTACTTTGAATAGGTGAACACGAAAAAAAGAACTGTCAGATAAAAAGCTAAAAAAGGCAGAATAATAAAAGCAGAGTTCTGGAAATCCTTTATAACTTGGGATCATTTTGCAAGACTCAACAAAGAAAGAAGAAACTGAAAGGGAGAAGTTTCTAGAATAGTTTGCAAACAGACCAATATAGCAATGGCTCTTCTTCAGCACTAGTGTCCTGAATACTTCCTTTGACCCTGTGGCATCTTGGTCTTCAGCACTGGTATTTCCACAGCAACAGACCTTAAACTCCAGAATTCAGACTTCAAGCGAGCTACAGAGGTTTATATGTTGAAGCACCTGTGATGCCTGACAGTACAAGAGAATTTTTACAGAGGTATCAGTACTGTCCATTTTGAACAAAGGCTTGAATCACATTTTGGGACATTCTCACCACAGAGATCTACTCTTCCTCTCCTTTTCACTGCATTTCCCCCTTTATTATTCAAGCAAGCAAGCCATCCTTAACTCTCAGACAGGCAGCAGCTATGACCAATTCAGCTCCATGCAAAAGCAGATGCACTCTTCCCCCCCACTGCTCTCACACCTACATCTCCTAGCTCGCTGCCATACAAACAAAAATGAAGATAACAGGTAAAGTAGATACAGGATGGAAAAGTGATCTTCTGTTGCTGCCGGACTCAAGACCATAGAACAAAAGGAGAAAGAGGCAGAAGTTAAGAACCCACCTATCTGAGAAATATAAAGCAGTCCATATGATTCAAAAAGCCTGGTGCACACAGTATTCATCTATCCATGAAATACCTTTCAGTGACTGTAAAAGTAGACAATTATAAATGATGGACCAGATCACAGACATTTTAATTGACCATGGATATACGCCTAGCTCACTATAAGGTATTAACTGCAGAGTTTCAATATTCCATTAAGTGGAGGGGAGAGAACTTAGTTTGATCCACATATGTCAGTCCTAACACAAATAAATGAAACAATTTTTACATTAGCAGTCCCTAAAAAAGAAGAGTATGTGACAAAGCTGGATTGGTAGACAAGGAAAACAAAATGACCAATGAAGTAGTTTATGAAAGACTGACAGAAGTTCGATGGCAAGCACAACCAAAAGACAATCTAAGGCCAGCCAGCAGAATTAAATCATGTTTAATTGCAGAATACTGAGACTGTATAGAAAAAAACCCCGAAAGATTAAAAATTACAGAAGTCCAGTCTATTGATTTCATTGTAAACACTTCACACTTTGTCCTCTTCCACCCTGCCCCAAACTAGATATATTAGATAGCCTTCAAAAAA
>VXAY01006786.1:257017-283928 GCA_013399855.1 Oxyruncus cristatus | reverse complement strand
AAAAAAAAAAAAAAAAAAGAAAGTTTAGAAACCAAAATTTCATTTGTCAGTATTTCCAGAAAAACTAATGCTGGCTACATTGATAGCTTTTCTTAGACTCACCTGCAATACTACAGCAAATATTTTAACCAACTTGACATGCATTGGAATAGTACTTCCAAACAATTTAAAAAAATCCATGAGTTAAACTTGGTTTGCTGAATCCCAAAATAAAAAAAAAAAAAAAAGAAGGTATGAATATTGAGACCGAAAACATTTAAATTTAACAGTGTGACAAAACATCCTGGGTTTGTAGTTTTTCAGAATTAACTTTCTTCTGCACTCTGGACACAACAATATAAAAAATATACCATTATCAATGAGACAAAATGTGACAAAGGAAGAAAAAGGTCTGCAAACAGGAGGATATAAATTTAAATAAGCTCTTGGGTAGCCCTATCAAGTCACTGTTACCACAGCATTTGTGCAGGATTGGATGTACATTTTAGGTTTTCCAAAGGTTAAACAGAACCACTGAGAACTCTTCCCAACTTTCAACTTCATTGAAAAATACAAAAATTGACATTTGAGTTCACATTTTATCAAAAGCAGCAGTATGGAAAAGATGAGTTCTACAGAGAACAGCAATTATCTTTTGTGAAAAGTTTCAAATATTTTCACTTTCTAAAGATAAGAACAAAACTACCATGTTTTAAGTTCATTTGTGAAAAAAAAATGCTAAAAAACAAACAAACAAAACCAGTAAAACTGCAAAATATTAGTTTTCACTTAGATCATGGATATTACTAAACCAAAGTCCTTTTCAGAAGAAAATGCTGTGTTTTCATTCTTCTGTAATAAATGCGTTTCAAATGTTGCTGGATTTTATTTCTTAATACTGCGGAAGAAAAATCGCAGATTCACTCACATGTTAAATTTCAAGACTAAACTCTTACAGCTAGTGATTCCAAAAAAGGTCTTCCATCTGGGCTAACTTTTAAAGTTTTCACCCTGGCATGAAAAAAGTCTGAAAAACTAAAATAAAATAGTTGTGTCAAGACATAGGAAATGCATCAGTAAGGTAAAAAAGTAAATAAAATTTAGAATTTGTTATTTGTTTTGCTCTGCATCAGTCCGGAGATGAAGAGTGTGATATGTAATTTGAAGCTGAAAGATTATTTCATGGAAGAGTTCACTTCTTTCCCAGTTACCTGTAAGAGGTGGTAACAATTTGCTGCACAGAGAAAACAATCAGCAGAACATTAGGTATGGCAGGTATGTATCAGACTTCACTAAATTACTAAAGTTTCTTCAAATACTTAGGTGCTTATTACTTCACCAGTTGTTTTGCAGAAACTGTCAGGCACTTTGTGAAAAACAACTAGAGCATTTAATTTGACACATGACTTTTGACGGTACAAAGCTTGTAGCAACTTAAGCTTTTTTACAATTCAAAATTAATTCCTGACTAGAAGCCAAGAGAGAAACAGGTCACCATAAAAAGGTTAATCTGTCAGAAAACATTAAAAAAGGGAATATGACAGAACTGTTTTGCAAATTTAGCTATACCTTAATTGAAAACCACAGAACTTGTGTAATACAATCACTTTAAAAATTTAAATTAAATCAGATCAGAGATCAGATACTTTTTAAAGACTCTGAAAATTCTGTGCTCTGAGACATTTAAAATTACTTTTCAGTACCTTTTCTGAAAGATTTTCAACTTCTCTGAAAATACTAGAATCTTGACAAGAACATGTCTGAGAAGACATGAAGACATGTCTGAGAAGCCAGGCCGCATGATCAGACCACGGTCAAGGATTCATCAACACTCTGTTACTGCCTGAGTAGCTGCTAATCCAACACGATAGCCTCATGCTTTGCCAACAAAAACCTACAGAGCAATGAAGAAACTTAACTAGAGAACTGCCACAACTGAAAAATAACCAAAACCAATTGTGTCTAGTCAGCCACATCAGTCTCACAGTGCAGACCCAGACCAATCAGGTATTCCCGTCGACAGCAGTTATTTCTACCCAAATCTTTTATCTCATTAAACTCACCATTAGAGGCAACAACTACAGAAGAGGTGACTGGGCTACCATGAAAGCGGTATCACTGAAGCTACAGCTTGAGCAGTAAATCCAGAAGTAAAAAAATTGATCTATTTTTGTTATTGCCCTAGATTTTTTTTTTTTTCTAGCTTTCTAGCTAGTAGCTTCTATTACTAATAAAAAGTATTAGGTAGTGATTTGGGATATATTTTTTCCTCTCTGCTAAAGTGATGCTATTCAAACTCTACCTTTTAAGCACTGAATTTAAGAGCACATGTTAGAGCTTTTGAAGTTGACTGGAAAAGGACCCACTCAAACCTGAAACAGACTTTTCCCATTTTACCCTGCTGAACCTGAACCTCAGAGCTGGACCCAAAGAGTTCTTCAGATCTCAGCCTGTGGAAACTAATCTGTGAAAACTGCTAACAGGTTTCAGGAAAGAAAAAAAAAACCAAGATGAAAAATAAGCACAAAATGTCAATACCAATGATACCATATGCAGGACACCAGTTGACACACTAAATAAAACTGCATTGGTTAATCTTTTCTGCCAAAAGAAACAGACTTGTCGTACTACATCTTTGCCTGTCTGTCCCATTAAACTTTGGTTCTCCATCTTGTTTCTATCAAGCTTAAAAGTGGGAGATGCATACAGAGAGAAGGCTTCTGAAGGACTCAGTTGTTAAACACCTCACTGGGCAGACAGTGATTACACAGTGGTAGTTTACTAAATCATCTCTTATATGACAAGGATGCTTTCAGGGAACTGTATTTACTGTAGAAACACAGAAAATAAAACTCGGGCTTTCTTAGTTCATCTGGATGGAAAGTTGATCTGAATTCCAGCTCATTGGCCTAGATCATTCTTTTCAAGATATACTGAGAGGGTAAAGGTACATTTAGGAGAACTGAAAATGGGGTGCTTTACCTAGTTGGATATTGTACTTTCCACAAGCATAGTAACAGTTAAATTAGGTGTGTACTAAGATCTAAAGGGATTCTTATAGATTGCTTAATAGCTGCAGACAACTGAACTGGTCCAACAGGACCCTGAAGGAACAGTACAATATGGAATATGAATGTGGTGGATTGATCCAGGCCAGGTGCCCAAAGGTACTCTATCGCTCCCCTCCTGAGCTGGACAGGGGAGAGAAAATATAACAAGAGGCTCCTGGGCTAAGATAAAGGCAGGGAGAAATCACTTATCAGGTACCATCACAGGTGAAACAGATTCAATGAAGGGAAATTAGTTCCATTTATTACCAATCAAAACAGAGTACAATGAGAAATAAAACCAAATCTTAAAAATCTTCCCCTCTCACCCATCTCTTCTTCCCAGGCTCAACTTCACTCCTTATTTTCTCTACCTCCTCCTCCCTCCAATAGCGCAGGTGGACAGGGAATGGGGTTTACAGCAGTTCATCACACTCTGGCTCTGCCTCCTCTTCCTCCACAGGGAAAGGATTCTTCACACTTCATCCCGTTCCCATGGAAAACAGTCCTCCATAAATTTCTGCAACATGAGTCCTTCCCACAAGCTGCAGTTCTTCACAAACTGCTCCAGCATGGGTCCCTTCCATGGGATATAGTCCTTCAGAAACAGATTGCTCCTGTGTGGGCTTCCTCTGAGGTCATAAGTTTTGCCAGGAAATCTGTTCAAGCCTGGATCAATCTCCCTCTCCATGGGGTCACAGGTCCTGATAGGAGCCTGGCTCCAGAGTGGGCTTCCCATGGGTTCACAGCCTCCTTGAGGCATCCACCTGCTCCACTATGGGGTCCACCATGGGCCTCTGTGGCATGCAGGGAGACAGCCTGTCTCACCGTGGTATGCACTACAGGCTGCAGGGGAATCTCTGCTTCTGTGTCTGAAGCACCTCCTCCCCCTTCTTCACTGGCATTGGTGTCTGCAGAGCTGTTTCTCTCATATTCTCACTCCTCTCTTCAGCTGCAGGGGTTTTTTTCCCCTCCCTTCTTAGACACGTATCCCAGAGATACTACCACCATAACTGATAGGCTCAGCCTTGGCCAGTGGCAGGTCCCTCTTGGAGATGGCTGGCATTGGCTCCATTGGACACAGGGGTAGTTTTAGCAGCTTCTCACAGAATTCACCTCTGTAACTAACCTGCTACCAAAACCTTGCCACACAAACCCAATACAATCCAATGACACAGCAGTGGCATACATGCAGTCATTAAGTGCTCCCTCTGCTCTAAGGCACAAAGCAGACAGATCTGACCAAAGCATCAAAAACACCTGCAACACATTCTGTACAAACCTCCTCTGCAGGTTTACAGCCATCTGGATGGTCCACCAGTGCTGGTGGCAAAATCCCGATCCATTGCTGTAGAGCACCTGTGGCAGGAACCGCAGAGCAACACACTGGCCTAGGCCATTCCGACAAGAACATAGAAGCAAAAGAGGTCTTCCACCCACAAGGTCTTAAGGCTGTCCTAGAAGAAAAACAGAAATTCATGTAAGTTCCTAGCTCAGTTCTGGTAGAGCTTGAGGTGGAAGGGAAGGAATGTTTCGCATTAAAGATTTCAAAATCCAAATTCCTGTGCAAGGGAGAAGGAGTCAAAGATTGTTTCTAAAAAGAGGCAGTGAACTGAGCTTGTGAGGAAAACAACATATGCAGGGCAGAGTGGAGAGGTGGAACAAGTCATCAACATTTTTTAGCCTTTCAGATGATATGATTTAAGTGGGAGGACTGCCTGTCCTCCCAAATAAGCAGTTATCTATTTTTGAGTTCTATATATGTCATCCTCTATCCAATCATGAACACTTAGCACAACAAACTATGAATTGTTCTCAATAAGGCTAGAAATCAGCCTCCTCAACAGCACACATTCACATGAGCAGCTCTCCAGATGATCATTCTTTTGGACTAAATTTTCCCATACATAATCGAGTTTATAGATCCAGGGGTTTTACATTCTTTCATCTCTCGCCCACAAGTTAAACATTAGCATTTATAATGACAGCTTTTGTAAAAAAAAAAAAAAAAAAAGGTGATATTATACTAACATAGACCTGATGCTTAAGAAGTAATGTTCTTTCATTTCTAAAAAAGTGATACCTTAAAAACGATGCCTGAGCCTTTCCAAGTCTTATCTGTTTAGCAATACTGAATGAATTCCTTCCTTTACCCAGTTAATAAAGCAATGTCTGAAGGAAATTCTAAGCAGCTGAAAAGTAAAGATTATATCATAACAGACCAGAGAGGACATTTGTTCAATTTTTAATGCAATTGTAATCTGTCAGCACTTAGGCAATATTTGCCAAATATTATATGAGTTTATATCTTGTATTTGCCCATATTATACATAACAATGTATAATATAACTAAGTTATTCGAGTTTATTGAATAAACTTGACCTGTTTAAACTGTTAGCTGTATGTACCTGTCCAGATGAAAAATTATGTACAAGGGAGAAAAAAAATAAGATGCTGATGCTATGACAACATGACAGTATGGGGGAAATACATGGTAAGGAAAGCTAAGATTGGCAGTGACAGAAAAGGTGTTTGCCAACTGCTTATTCTGAAACAAATTATTATGCCAGTAGTGAGGCAGGTGAAGTAAGTATAGTACTTGGCAGTTTCCCACTTATTTGCATACCAAAGTAGAAAAGGAAAATGTCTCAACTCCTAATTTTGATCTCCATAGGAGGACAGATTACTAAAATACTGCTAAAGCATACTGATGGAATAGCAATACTAAGCAGAAGTGGCTTACAGTCTGATTTTTAAAAGAACTGGTTAAGTATCTCCCAGGAATGATACCAATTTTTACCAAATCTGAAAAAAACTGGCAAGTTTCGAAGGTCAGAAAAATATGATCCAAGACACACCCAGCAGGGCACCTAACATAATTCATGTTTGTTTCCTTTCTGAACATGTTAATATAAGAGATCATGGCATAATTCTGAAGAGATACAATCTCCATTATCACAGCAAATTAGTTGGTGCCTTCATGAAGGTTAAACACAGACTTCCATGATATATCTGATGAGGCTCTTCACATTGCACTGTAACATGCAATAGATACACCAAAAAAGCCAGCGTTGCCTATGTTAAATTAGCTTTTTGTGCATTACTTTTCTTCACTAAAGCTCAAGTGCTTTACAGAGGCGGAGAACATGATCCATTTTTACAGATGGGGAAATTAGTCTTTTACTGTCTAAAAGGCTAGCATCTGGGAGCAAATTTTCTTCTATCCTCTCAAGAGTTTTAACTGATGTATCTATCTATACATCTATCAGGCTATATGAAGATGCTCATTTTAGTGATTTTGCTAATTCATATAGTTTTTCAAAGGAGCCTAAGATGGCAGCCTCTTTGTTCAGTGCTGTCCAGACACTGAATAGAAATAGCCCTCATAAAACACAAAACTAAAAAGCAAACAGTGGGAGCAGGACACACAGAGAATGGTCCATGTTGCCATTAGTAAGCAAGGCACATCTACCAAGGGTAGATGTTTGCTTATTTGTAGTGAGCTTCCATACACTTAAAAGCTTGTGATCTCCCTTGATCTCTTCTTTGGGTTACAAAAATGCCAATTCAATCATTCCTTCTGTACATACCATCTTTCCTAAATCGTCCGTCATTACCATTACACTCCTGAGGCAAATTAACTGTGCCTACAGCTTTCTTGAAGTACAATGGCCAAAAATGATAAAAGTACTTGAATTCTACAATATAGAATGGAGCAGAAGGTTCAACTTCACATCCTCCAGATTATACCACCATTTAGTCATACCAATACATACACACACACACCCCTCTTCTTTGTGAAGAATTCTGCATTGTTAACTCTCATTTTATAATCTGTGCTGAGGAACGGGGTGGCAGGAACAACTGAACAATTGTTCTCCATATGTTATTTTATTTTGACCTAAACATAAAGCATTTCACTTATTCATGTAAATCACATTCTGTTCTTTCAGGCTATCTTTCCAACATTTAAGACTTTTCTGAATTACCATCCCAGCTTTGTGTAACATCTTGTCTTCAGATTTCATAACCCTACGCTAATTACCCAGTTCATGAACAAGAACAGTAAGCTGAAACAACTACACAAAACCCCATGCAATATGCTTTCCTTGCTGGAAGTGAACTACTGAAAAAACCTCTGGCTACTGTTAACCTAATGATTTTACACACATCCTAAAATAGCTTTTTTTATCTGGGCCATGTTTCCTTAGCTTGCTCTGTAAGAGTATCACATGTGGCTTTCTCCAGTCCACAAGCTTCCTGTTGCAGAGGATGTCACACTGGCTTGATGATGCATTTCTAATCTCCACAGAATCACTGAATGGTTTTGGTATTGGAACCAGATGATCTATAAGATCTGTTCCAATCCCCCTGCCATGGGCAGGGACACATTCCACTAGAACAGGTTGCTCAAAGCCCCATTCAACCTGGCCTCAAACACTTCCGGGGAGGGGCATCCACAACTTCTCTGGGCAGCCTGTTACAGTGACTCACCACCCACTCAGTAAAGAATTTCTTTCTTATAACTAATCTGTATCTGCCCCTTGTCCTATCACTATACGCCCCTGTTAAAAGTCCCTCTCCAGCTCTTCTGTGGGCCCTCTTTAGGCACTGGAATGTCTAAGGCGTCCCTGGAGCCTTCTCTTCTACAGGTTGAACAGCCCCAACTGTCTCAGCCTGTCTTCATAGGAGAGGTGCTCCAGCCCTCTGATCATCTTCGTGGTCCTCCTCTCGACTCACTGCAGCAGATCCACATGCTTCTTCTGTTGGAGGTTCCAGAGTCGTTTGCAGCACACCAGGTGGGGTCTCACAAGAGCAGAGTAGAGGGGGAGAATCACTTCCCTGGACCTGCTGTTACATTTGCTGCAGTCCAGGACACAGTTCGCTTTCTGGGCTGCAAGTGCACATTGCACCTCACACTGAGCTTCTCATCAATCAACAAAACCATCCTCCACCCAGCCTGTATTTGTACTCCAGGCTGATTCCCCACCCTCAGTTTATATATGGGGCATGGTACTCTAAGATATGCAATATCCCTTTGGCTAGTTCAGATCAGCTGTCTTGGCCATGCTCCCTCCCAGCTTTTTGTGCACCCCCTCACTGTCAAGAGCATGAGGCACAAAAGTTCTTGACTTGAGGTAAGCACTACTTAGCAACAACTACAACATCAGTGTGTTATCAGTATTATTCTCTGACTGAATCCAAAATACAGCTCTGTACCAGCTACTAAAAAGAGAATTAATTCTATCCCAGCTAAAACCTAAAAATGAAGAAAAGCTTTTTTGAAAATTGACTTTTCAGGAGAATCCAATACTCTGAGCTTTTATTTAAACCTAAACAAACTTTAGCCAGTCACTCTAATATGCTGACCAGATTCACAGTCACAATATTTGTAAAGTGCAAAATATAATTGTCTCATATTCTAGCAAGTGTCTATACTGAGTAGTCTCAATATTTCCATTCCTATTATACAGAGACTTTCTTCTCACACTTTTAATAACAGCAGTAATCATGCAGAGCTATCTCTGCACAGTATCCTTTCCTAATTGTAACACCCCACTTACCACTTTCACCTCTTCCTAAATATAATATGGATTGACTGTACGATTTTTCATTCATGCATTATCTTCCCAGCTTTTTAATCAACTTCTGTTTATTCACTGAGACTCCTACACGCACACACACAAAATCATGCAGCTGCCGTAAAGTATGGCGCCAACTCCATTGCGTCATCTTATTTGTCTACCACATCAGCACAGTGGTATGACCCTGCACGTGGCCAGAAACATCAGCGCAAGAAAGTAAACAGCAAAACATGAAAAGGAGATAAAAATTTAGTAGCCTGTCATTAAACTGCAGAGAAAACAGATTTATAACACTGAGAAAGCCACATCTTCTTAAGGTGACCAACAATATTTTAAAAAACAGCACAAAACCACCACAGTTTTATTCCACAGTGCTCCATGGTTTTATCTTATACAGAAAGACAGCAAGGGTAAAAAAATAATGAATTGAATTCTTAATGGAGACAATCCAAAGGCTTTTTTCCTGCATGTAATCTGTCAGGAAAAAAAGATTCATAGGCATCCTTTATAATAGAATCAGAAAACCATATGGACAGGTATGTGTTTAACAGGTGTAAAGTACACAGTGCTATGATATTATCTCCCAAAACTCAGAAAAAAGTTGTTGAGCTAACACTTACTTTGATCAGACTGACAGCTGAAGTATATGCCATTACTTTTCTTGGCCTTGACCAATAACTTGTTCACCAAACAATGATTCTGGCAAGTACAGCCATGCAAACAACACAGCAGCACCTTCTTCTCACAGGCCTCCCGCTGCCTCCTGTCTTCTGGGGACACTGACTCAAGGCAACACAAGAAGTGTATGAAAGAGTGTCACAAGAGTGACTGAACCCATAAAGGTATTTTAAAGTAAACATGATTTTTAAAGATCAACTGTAAAATGCATCCCAATCCCCACCCCCAAATCAAGACCGTTGCAAAGCTCATTTTCACATTGCTTGAGAGTACTACACTGCTGGAAAGCACAAGAAAAAAAATTAAACCACAAGACAGTCTACTGCATTTACCACTGAAGTGTCTACTGTCATATTCAGCATCATTACTAAATCTCTTTGGACCGTAAGAAACAGCTTTTTCATAATTCAAACCATACCTACGCAGAATTGCTCAATGCAAAAAAGAAACAAGCTATCTTTCATAACCTCACTACTGCTCTCCAGAAAGACATAAAACCAAATTATTTGCAAATCATGAGTAGCACCGCTGCCATTGTAAGGACAATAGAAATCTTTCTTAACTATCATGATGCAAAACATTAGTAAGGCAATCAGCAAAGCCAGTTTATTTTGATAGCATTAACTTACATCAGTTTTAAGTAGGAGCATGGAGCATCAATCCAGGCACGCTTGCCTCCAGTGGGACCATCAACAAAGAGTTGTGTGTTGACTGCTGCGAGCTGGCAGACACCCTCTGGACCTTCTCTTCAGCCACCAGGAAACACTACCCTCATTGTTTCACAAGTATGCAAAGCAACCAGCAAGGGTGTGTGTGGAGGATGTGAGCCACAGTGCAAAATGCATTAGACACCTCTCAGCTCCTTCAGTTTACAAAACATTTACTATGAAGGAATGCAGAAGTCAAAAAAAAAAGATTTAGTGTCAACTAAAGCTTTTTTGTCTGCATTGTTTGTTTATAAAGAGCGGGTGGTTTAGTTTTCCAGTAATATTTCTATTGTAATAGGCTATGAAAACAGAGACTGAGCTGTACTTCGCTCTCAAAACTCACACCTTTCTATCCCACACCGCAATAATTTCGGTCTTGTCCTCTTGTCCCCGCTCATGTGAGCTGAGGTGGGACCAGCAGCAGATGCATATCCCTGACATTACAGACAACACATTTCTTGTGTAAAAAGCATGGACTTAAGAACTCACTGACAACTCTTTAGGAGAAATCACATGAAGCTCAGGACAAATCAGATAATTCTCTCTTACTCTAACATCTCATGTTGTCATCTTCCTCAACAAATACAAGTATTGGCAACAGCCTTAAGCCAAGCAGCAGCAACAAGGCAGAAGCATCAGCTCCTCCTGCATGCCAACCAGCATCAGCCCCAGCTACCTATACAGGTGTGTGCATGTGCATAGCTTGGTACACAAAGTGAATTTCTTCATCTAGTTTTTATAAATGTTATTCAATTTCTGTTTTCCAAATACTGTTCTTTGCTAGAACAGTGTACATAATATGAACACCAGCAAACAAACAGAGGATCCCTTCAACTGAGAAAGATGGTCTATTTCACCTTTTCTAGTCTTCCCTGACTCATTAGGAAAAAGTGTCCAGACCCACTGAGGAAAAACATCCTATTAAATTATGAATACAAAATAGTTAAATACATAATTACATTAAAATCAATGACAACTGCCCTCATAAATTTTACATTCCGTAAAATTGCATGCCCTATGATCAATGCTTTCTTCCAACAGCAAGCAGAGGGCTTCAGAAAAGCTGCCTGCTATATTCTCAGGTTTAATACTCAAATGAATAACCTGTAACATCCCTTTATCTGATGTGATGCAAAAACCCCAGAAAGCAGGAAAGCTCACAGGTGGATGGCACAGGAGAACAGAGCTTAGGGAAAAAAATGTACATGATTTATTGCCATACCCAGGTTCTCCTTTTCCACTGATAATTACTAATGGAACTACAGAGAGTGAAATACCTACAAATATTTCCCATTACCTCAGATATGATCAGAGGGATTCAAAATTACAAACATCGAAATATGCTGCTTTAATGGTGCTTAAAAGACTACAACCTCTGCCTTTCATGGGCCAAGGACTTCGTTTGCAAGTGGTAACAAGCCACTGTGGGATAATAAAGTTACAGCAACTCTCCTATATGCAGAGAAAGGGAACTACAGAATGTTCTACTTCTAATAAAAGACTTAGGTTTTTTGAGTTCACACATACACACAGAGTATTATAGCAGGCACTGTAGCACATTACTTAAAGTGAAAAAAAAGTGGGAGGGGGAGGTATCTAAGCAAGATCCTAAGAACTGACATTCACAAGAGGTAGTACTTGAAATAAATCAACTGCTAAATTTGTAAAAGCAAATGTCAAATTTACACAGTGCTTCTCAACATTTACAAAGGACCTCAATGATATTAATATTTTCGCACAAAGACAATAAACAAAGCGCTAAGTGATAGAAAGTCCCCTAGGTAAAACCACTGCTCCACACATCCAATTATGTCTCTTTAGACACTGAGGAATCATTTCTTCCAGTACTCTGGCATAAGAGACAGACTACTGTCCATTCAGCTCTATAGCTTCATTGCAAAAGAAATATAAATATTAGAGTTCTAAACCAAATCATTTGTGGGTATACAGAGCTAAAAAAGGCTGTTTATATATTTAATGACTCAGGAATTGAATGAAACCATAAAAACACACACACAAATCAAAAAGGAAGTAGTCTCTTGCAATATGTAATTAGCACTTGCTAATCAAAGAGGAAAATGAGAAAATTGTATTCTTGCCCACAAGCTGTTACTAAGTCCTATATTATCACACATTACAACATTAGTCCCCCAGTAAATAATGGAAATATTAGACACAGCTGATTAAAAAGTCAGCAAGCATATCATAACTCCAAAGTCCAAAATAACACACTGCTTATTAGGGGGACTTCAACTACGGGAGCAGTTAAGTTTACAGTACATAAAAGTAAATCTTTTGAAAGAAGTTAGCCTAGGGCACAGAAGTAATACATAGAACCTCCCCTAGGAAAAAAGTCTGGCCTGGGGACTCAGTCCTTTAAAAATATTAATGCTCTATTTAAAACCAAAATTTTGTGGTGAGGGAAATAAATGGAAATGAAGAGGGAATGGGTTTCGGCCTTCTGCCAGATTTAAAGCATTTCAGTAAGACTGTCTGTCAGTGTCACCAGGAGAAAACGTACTCAAACCAACAAACTGCTTGACTGAACATATGTCTTCATACACAAATACTAACCCTCCCACAGAAATTCTAGTTTTGGATACATGCATCTGCCTCCAGGCAAAGCTCTGCTGCTTGCAACAGTATCTGAAATTTGGCTGAGCTGACAAATGACTATCATTTCTCACTTGCAGGAGTAGGAAGATCACTTTAAACAAAAAAAAAAATAAATATTCCATTCTTATAAGTAAAATAAAGCAGACAAACTCCTTCTGGCTTCAGGTGAGATAATGGTCCTTAATTCAGGAAGTTTTGTTTACCACAAAGGAACACAGGAAACATTACGTTTCCAAGTTTCCAAAACAATGGATGCAGTTAGTAATACGGATTCTAGTTTCTTTCTTGTCCCTTTCTGTAAAATCAGTAACAGGTAGTTGAAACAGAATACGAAGAGCTATTAACACTGTAATAACAAGGATGAGGAAACTGCGACAATAAGCCAATGAATTAGCTTTTCTAAAAAAAGCACTGCTGTTTTAATGCAGCCTTTGGCAAAGCAGCAATCTGGCATACAGTTTCCCAATTCATGCTGCAAACCTTAAGGTTTCTTCCTAGGAATATCCTGTTTCACTTGGTTTACTAATTGCTGAGTCAGTCAACTGTTTGCAGTGTCTTTCTTTTTACAAGCACGAACCCAGAAGGTACTTCGGTATGCAGGAAACAAGGTACAAAGTTTACATATACATCACACGCCTAAACCAAGAGGAAAAAAAAAATAGTCAAGAATACTGAAAATCAGCATTGCAGCTCAAGGAATGCACAGTCATGTCCCCCAGTCCCTAAGCATCTATCCACGCTCCTTTCTGACATCTCATTTGGGTACAGGTTAGAGCTAATTCAGCACAGAAATATACTGCAATCCAGAAAATTTTGCAATCTATTTCACAATACAAGCCTAAGGAAGGGAAAGAATGGCCAGGAAAAGACTGTTTACTTCATCAACAGTGGCAGACTGGCATGCTCACTAAGCCAACAACTTAATTCTTGAACTTTGAGAGTTGCCACTGTTCTTACACTAAATCTTACACTAAATCTCAATAAATCGCATAATTACCACTACTATGTGGTAACTGTGTCTTCTATTTTCTTCAATTCTTTGGGTTTTTTTCAGTTATTCTGTATAAATTTTTCACCTCAATTTAAACACCTCTTTAGCAGCTGGCCCAAAAACATTGTGAATTACATCATAACATCATGTGGGAAGGATTATTAATCTGACACCTGGCAGAATGCTTCAGGGTCTGAGAAACTTTCATTACTGAAAATCTCCATCAGTTATTCAGATATGAATTCGACCATGTAGCATTTTCAGTGACTGGAAAGATATCAGTTGTATGAACACTTGCTTCCCTAAAACACCTGACTGATTCAGAATTGAGGAATTATTCTCATTTGAATATTCCAAAAAGGGATGAAACAGTAACCTTCCATATAGAAGCTCATCCCAGTGTACATCAAAAGCTAGGTAACAATATGAAAACATGCAGAATATTTCAGTTTCTAATCAGCCCCTAAACCCAAAATTACTAAAGATAAAATAATGTAGCAAGTAGGCTAGGTACTTGCTATACTGAAAAGAAGGTCAGGATACAGAGAATTATGACTTACAGAAGAACAAAATATGAACATTTTCTTTGATAGCAGGTATACAATACTAGAGAACACTTCAGCAAGTATCAAAATGAAAGAAGGCACCTTTTAAAAAAACAGTTAAAAGCAATGAAAGAAATAAATGGACTACTTTTATTCAATCAACACTGAATTACTTTTATTCCTGATGGGAAAAATCTTTGGAAGTACTACACTGTCTTAAACCACTTGTCCAAAAATGCTTAACTTGTCATCCAGAAAAGCAAGTGGGGATCTTTCAACACTTTTGCACACCTCGTGACAGGCAGAAACAAAACCTCCCAACCCAGTCAGCTCCCAGCTCAACTGTTTGACAAAGTCACATGCTTAGCAAACAACTTCTTAACATTTCCTCAGGTGGAAAGTATCAACTAACTTTCTCGTCTAGGTTAGGAAACATACTATGTCTTTTAAAGACTCAAATTCTATTCATCAAACTAGAGAAGCAGTACTAGCTGAAACAGAATTTCTAAGACCTTCCTCAGCAACTGAAAACTTGGGGCTTGCAATTACCCTCCCTGTGAGGCTCCCACCAAAACAGAAGACAATCCATTTGTCAAAATACCCGAGCTGGATTTCTATGATACAATATAAAAAATTTAGCTTCAAATTACATTGAAAGAAAGTAAGTAGAAACAACTTATAAGTAGCATCTCAAGTGCTTCATCAGCTTCAAAAGAGTAGCAAATGCTGAGAATGGCTATTTGCTTTGTAAGATGAAGTGTTCTACAAACCAAGTGTGCTTAAACCACTGATTTGTCAGCATTGCTCTTAGATTTGCACCAGAAAGTGTTGCACACTTTCAGAAAGTAAGTTCTAAATGAACTCTAAATAAAAATATGATGACTTATATATGATCCTTTCAGCAGAAGCCGTATCAACCTTCCATATTCATGGAAAAATTACATACAGAATGGAAAGTTCAATTTTATTTTCCACATCATAACAACAACATTCTGCTTACTCACCAAGAATTAATATGGCAAAAAGGTTTGTAAAAGACTATAGTTCAGTGCTATCTTCAGTATATGCAGGTAAAAGAAAATTACAAGTATTTAAAGAACATGTACACCTAACTTTTTACATATAGCCCATGGTTTGGACTACCACATAACTTTTTGTTCAAAGGACATCACATCTTATCCAAACACATCAACTGTCTTTCCTACCTCCCAAACAATTACTCCAACACACTCCTGGTCTATAGCGTTGTGCCCTATGCTGTAAATGAAAGCAGACAGTGTGTCTATTCTACATTTTACTTACATAAACTCATCCTATTTCTTGTAAAGATCCCACTGGTATTTTCCTGGAAACTAAATCGTATGTCAAGAGTAAATTTTACCCTCATCAGGGTCAAGAGGGACGGGAAGGAAGAAGGTTAAACTGATCTATCATACACGAGATGGGCTAGACAGGCAAATCATGCTAGTCAAAACTTTAACCTGCGTGCTACACCTCCATAACTGTCACTATTTGACAAAAGAAATTGGGAGATACTATTTAGTGATTTAAATATTTTTATCTTCTAGAGTAAAAATTTACATTTTATTCTTTCTTGCCAATGCTTCTGTTCTCTTCTCCTACAGGTTTTATGTTGCCCACTTCCTGTCTGCCTTCATTTTGAGCCCCCCAACACCTTTATACAAAGGAAGGTTGCATGGAAAAAAAACAAAAAACAAAAAACAAATTAAACTTTCTTTTTGAAGCTGAACAGAAAACAGTATTTCTTCCATAAAGCTTCATTTACAGTAGAAACAAGGATTTTCAGACATATACAGAGTTTTAAGACAGAAGCGTCTTAAAATTTCCCTAGTTTTCCAGTTATGTTCCTTCATAAACACTCAAGACTTTATAAATACTTTATGATTTTTACCCCTCCATCTGAAATAAATCCCTTTTGGAAAAGGAAAATAATTCTTCAGTAAGTTTGCATAAGACTGTCTAAATTTCTCCTTTTTGTGTCTGAAAGTGACTGCTCAGCGCATTACAAATTTCATGATGCCAGAGTAGTAGCAGTTCCAGACACCACCAAAGAGCGAAACTAATCTCCTTTTCCTCCAAACCTAAGACTCAGATATGGAAATTTTAAACTTAGGGTTTGTCAGTTGGGCCATTGCGATCATTTCCTTTTCAATGTGTCTGACCATAAATAGATTTCAATTTACTTCAAAAATGAGTCATTCCTTTCCTCTTCAAGAATTCTTGTCTCTCTCTCCTGGCATATCCTAGTTTACCTTTTTATGTAACAGTTTAATACATTGTTAAAACACAAAGAAACTAAGTTATTCAAAATACATTGAAATATCTCTAGTTACTAAATTATGTCAAGAACTGGCATGCAAAAAAACCCACAGCTTTTCATCATTCTGAATACTCTCCAAGACTAGTACAGTAAAATGAACATTCTCAGCAAGCTAACTTTGAGGTAATTTCCTTCCTTTTTTTTGTGGAAATACTTGAGTTACACTAAAACTGATGATGTTCTGAAAAACGCTGAGCTTCATTTTCAGACAGCCAGGTCTCTAAAACATGTGAAACTATGTATCAAAGAACCCAAATTACTAGTAATTTCTATTATTTTGATTTCTTTAATATAAATTTCTCTACTCTCATTCTTGAATCATTAGCACATCCTTCTGAATAAAAATTGATGTTACACCCAACCACTCATTACACACCCAAACAAATGGAAGAAATGGAGAAATCACAAATTATGGAAAACTTAAGCTGATATGCTACAACAGTAACTGACATGAGCTATTTCAAACTACCAATTAGCAAACATTTTACAAGTGATAGATAAAGAAGTACTCCCTTAGATTAACGAGAAATCCTTCTTGGGTTTACTCCATAGAAATATACAGTACCACTCATCCCTGCAAATGGTAGCAGTAGTTAATCATAATTTCATTAGCCTCTGCAATAAAAGAAGGTTTTATTATAAGACAGTTGGTATCAAATATTTTTACACTCACAGAGTTGAAAATTTAGCTATGAAGATTGCAAGGTCAAACATTTAATTTGGAAATCAGTGCCTGACTTGCGTGTTATTTAACTCTTCTGCACAGAAGTGGTAATAAAGAAAGCCTGTTCATTTTAAAAACCATTCCATTGTGAATTCTTTGTTTAAAAATGCTAATGATCCAAACTATTGGCTTAGTGGAAACTAGTGATCGCAACTCAGTGCTATTGAACTCTACTGCAAATCACACAAGGTATTCCATAAAAAAAATAAAATGAAAGGCATTGTTTTCCTGGCAGAAGCCAAGATGTTTTATGAAGTTTTCAACAAAAAGGAAAATGTGGTTAGAAAAGGAGTTGTTAGATGCCTTTCAAATATACACAACATTCATGAAATATAGAGGAACTATTGTTTCAGCTCTTAGAAATTCTCATTGTGTTTGGGAAAGCACAATTTGGGGGAAAAAATGAATAGTCACGATACTCTAAAACTGCATTAAAAAAAAGCTTTGATATAACCCAAAGCAAGCAAATTACATATTGTTGTATTTCTGAGAATCAGATCACAGCTGAGATTGGGTCAATTGGTTTGTTGCATACAGCAGATTTCAAGCATTAGCTGCTTGCAGAAAAGTGATTAGTTTTCCTGGGCATGGAAAGACAAAATAAAATATATGGTTTGAGAACTCTGCAATATCCAAAAGCAAATATAAGAGAAACATGAGGAAGGAAGGAATGAAAATAATGTCTAGTAAACAAGAGCCTTGGTTTTCTGGGGTTTATATGGCTAGTTTTTTAAAGATTTAACAAGTTCAATATGCAAGGTTACTTTGTTTCTTTTGGGGAATTGGTTACCCTAATTTTTTTAAATAACTGCTGCAGATTTGATGATTTAGAGCTGCAGTGCAAAATTGAACATAGAGCATGACAAGTATATTTTGCTAGAGAAAAAAAGTTTTATGCTGAGTCTGCATACACAATCTGCTCATTGTATTAAAATATTTTAACCAGATCTAGTTTCTCACTATACTCCTAGAATTCTTCATGGTTTTTAAACACCCTTTTTCATTTGATGATATGACACCATAGCAGAATAATGTGAATAATATTATGAAATAGCACTTGAATTTGTAGTACAAAAAAAAAGGCAAAAAAAAAAATTAAAGCTGTACAATACGCCTTTTGAATATGTA
This sequence comes from Oxyruncus cristatus, assembly GCA_013399855.1. Taxonomy (NCBI): domain Eukaryota; kingdom Metazoa; phylum Chordata; class Aves; order Passeriformes; family Cotingidae; genus Oxyruncus; species Oxyruncus cristatus. The sequence goes on along the minus strand of VXAY01006786.1, from coordinate 265,587 downwards.
AGCATGCAAGTTAAGACTTTTTTCAGATGCTCTTGTCAGAGTAACTCTGATTCTGATGCACTCTATTCAGGTATCTATCCTCCAACTACATTTTCACAAGACTTGATGAATTATTTAATATTTTCTGCATGACCCTGTTAGTGTTACTGGACCATTATGGTATGTATTTTTTTCTTATTCTTTAACACCTTGTACAACCAAGTTGTATTTTAACTACCAACATACAACTTATTTTAGACTTGATAAAACATTAATGCAGATCTCAGCAATTCAATGTATCTATTCACAGCCAAACATCAAATACAGATTTTAGAGCACGAAAAACCTATAACGAACACTATTTTTTCTAAAGCTATAGTAACAATACTTTTAAGCTCTCAGCACATTAATTATTTTGAGGGCTAGATTATCAACCATTTACTTCTGGAACTTTGTGCAGCCTAAGTTGTCCTTAAAGATGATGTTGATCTCTACAGTTTGAAACTACTTTAGTCCAATGTTCATAAAACCTGCAATATCATACATTAAAACCGATTTGAAGCTGAAACATTTCTGATGACCAGGCCATCTTACAGAGCAGCAACTGCCCCTCTGTTCTGCTTTAGCAGGGAACTTGAGCTTTTACAAAGAGTGAAGAATTCCCGGGCATCCTTCCTGTCACATTATTCTCCCTATTCACTTCAGCGCCCAAATAAACCACAGTAGAAACTGAAGCAAAGGGACCACTGGGCAGCTTGGAGTTTTTTCCCACAGCTATCTCAGACCAAACGGTTACCAGGCTGTTCTTTGAAGAGGACAGATAATTACATTAAAGTTAAGCCTCAAGCAAATGTAAGTTTAACTTACTGGACTTTCCTATCCTATCTGTAACCCTTTCTATACACAAACAGCGCTGGAGTAAGGAGCAGGTCACGGTAGGAATCTGAATGCCTTTCAAAGATTGTAAGAAGGTACAAAGAGTGTATAATTTTTGACAGGTATTAAGGCTCCTGGAAGTGGTACTGTCCTTTTCTACTCCCTAAAGTTACTGAACAACTTTGTATTTTTCTTGCCACTTCTGAGACTTTCATTTCACAAAAATAAACCTCAAAATCAAATATTTAGAATGTCAGCATGAAAAAATACTTCAATTTTATAACCATTCTTTGCAGGCAGAGAACCTTAAGGGGCAAGTTTTATTTTCCTTGAAATATAAATTTAAAATAAACGTATTTAAATCATAGTCCCTCTGCTGCACTTTAGGAAGCTTAGTATTTGTTGTATGCTGTGTGTACATGTCCACACCAGCTCCAGAATTTGGAGACCAAAAACAAAACAGGTTTACTAAACTGTTACTAATTTAAGTACCTATATTTCTTAAATTTCTGAACAGAGAGTACTGAAGAAAAAATTGCAAGAGTATGTCGGAAAAGGGACGAACACACTGCTAGCAGGGGTAGGGGTTTTCTTAGCTATTCTAAATAGACCTGTTATCTCTTTGAAACAGGACTGCTCTGGTATGTTGTCTTCAACCATTTTTCAAAGATAAAGACAGCAGACATTTTTTTTATTCACATGACACTATAGACAATAGAGTTTAAAACCACAAACTGGTCTAAAAAAAAAAAAAAGTTCTGTGAAAATGCATCCTTAACTTCCTTATGGCAAACTCACCAACTGGACCTTCAAAGTAGTTTTCTAATCAGCAGAAACTGAGGTAATTCCTTACAGAAGTATTGTCTGGAAATAATAGTTGAAGCTGAGTTTTGCATATAGAATTAGGATTCAGTTTCTGTGTTTGAAAAGTGTATCAATCCCAATTACCTTGAGTACATAACGAACTGAAAATTAAATAAATCCATTAGTTTAATTTTAACTTAAATTAGTACTTAAAGACACTTTAAAAATGCCCCATCAGTGAATGTTCTCTCTTGAATGTATTTAATGCAGAAAAATAATGAACAGGATATACACATAAGAGCCTGGGCTGTTCTTAATGCTAAATTATTCATAATGGTAATCAAACTGATGAATGTCACCGAGTGAAAACACAACTCTGATCAGTCCTATTTTTTCCCCTACAACTAATACGCATTTGGACCATGTGAAGATCGAGATGTACCTTTGGTTGGGGTTTTTTGTTTTAAAAAAACCTATCACCTAGCAAAGTTAAGAACTGATCACATGAAATTACATCTGTTTGTTACCCACTTCTGGCTGGGGTGAAAGACAGCTTTATGCTTGATCTTAGTTCTTGCTCATCCTGGCCACAGTAGTTAAACTCATTTTAAAACACTGTAGAGGAGGCATCTGATTAAGACCAGTACTAAATACCTCCTTCTCTTTACAGACATCCATGGTCATTTATTCAATTTCTCATTCTGCTTTTCAGTCAGCTATTCAGATACATAATGAGCACTTCCAAATCGCTCTCCACATACTGACAAGTGATTCCAACTTGTTACCAGTATTCCCATCCCCTGGTTTGTTCCTCACATTCCCTGTTTTTTTTCCTCACAAACAACTCAAAAAAAAAAAAAAGCCGAAACCCCCCAAATTTGTTTCACTCTCCCTGGAAGAATCTGGTATTATCACTTTCCTTTTAATTTTCAGCATAATTCTAATTATCATTCACAATTTGCACTAAAGCATTGCTAGTATAGACCACAAGCTTAAAAGGCACGAAAAAAGGTAAGAAAACAATGACCTGTGGCTATGGAAAAGAAAACAGATTGGGATTCAAGTTCTTCAAGTTCTGTTGGCCTTTGTCACAGAATCACAAAATCAACTAGGTTGGAAAAGACCTCTGAGATCATTGAGTCCCACCTATAAATGCTGTCATGTTGTGCCTGTAAAATGAGGCTAGTATTCCTGCCTCCTGTAGAACTACTTACTGTGAGATATTTATGCCCTGTGTTATTATCATCACTCCTGTGGCTGACAGGAAGCACCAGCTGAAACTCTGAAGTCTATTCTAATGCACTGTAAAAATAAAAAGTCAAGGAACATGTCATACCCTCTCACTTGCCTTTAACAAGTTTTCACAAGCAACTTGGATATTGAATATCATCCCGACTCAATTGTTCCACTTAACCGGGATGACAAATTTCGTTATATGACTTCATTTACACATCAGGAACTCTCTTACATGAAGATACATTGGAATTCAACATGCAAATAGTACTGTATCCCATTACAAAGAAATACTATTTCTACAAAAAAATGCTAAGAGTATGTACAGTAAGAAATCCCACCAAAAATATAATTCCTAGAGATTCTAACATTTGCACAGCTTAACCAATATCAGTACTAATGAAAACAAAGCAGACTTTCCAAAACATTTACAATATAACACTGGCTTACAATTTACATGACAAAGTCTTATAAAGCAAGATGAGAATTACAGAACATAAGAGCAGTTCATACATTCTGCCTGCAAAGGATGCTAATACTCTTTCAGCTAGACAGCAAAACACTGAACTGGCTTAGTTTTTGGATAAGTTTTCTAAGAGAGATAAGTTTCTGAAAGTTGATACCGGTATGGCACGAGGAAAAAAAAATTATGAAAACACTTCCCTCCTTAATTAGGAATGAATTTCACAGCAGCTGTACATCAGCTGGTCCCAGAGTTGAACTTCCACAGCACAGCAAATTGCTGCTGCTTTGTACTGTTCTTCACTAGCAGTAACTTCTCACAGGAAAGCAAACACAAATGTCTTGAGGACCATCAGATTACATGGAATAGCAACACAACACAGTGTTCAATACCCCTGCCTGTATATTTCTTTTAAATTCTGGAAAAGATCCGATAATAAAGGAAAAACACATGAGCTGAAACTATCAATGACAGTTGCTGTGGTCATTAAACACAGATGCCAGTGAAAAGGCACCATTACAAAGCTCTTTGTTGAGGGTAACTTTTTAATTCCAAAGAAACAAAACTGCCTACTCTAATGCCAAAGCCAAATACCTTGGCAAAAAAAAAAAAGTTTGAAGCTGCTCTCCAATGAAGTTCCGTATCACAGTTACCTACTCCTTAAAGGCAGAAGAAGTGAAGGAAAAAAAAATTGTGTGCTTTTTTTAATAATTGAAAATAAAACCCTGGATCACAAAAGCAAGGGTGGTAAATTCTATCAAGAGACAATCTTGGGAGACTATCTTGCCAAGGGTACCTTTTCTTAACTAACCAGGTCTCCAAGCACATTTGCTTTCAGTGACAACTGAGGTTATCATCAACTAGACATGCTTTTCAATGTTGACTGCACAGTTCCATTGGCCCTTCAAACAAAGACACAAGAAATAAAAATCTTATCTCCTCCAAGAAACTACAAACCATTACTCAGTAATGTGCATAGTTCGGGGCTTTAGAATTCAAGTTAATTCTCTCTCATGGATTATAAAAAACCTTTATGTGAACCCAGTGGTAAGAATGCCTCAATGAGTTGGGAGTTACTACAACAGCACATACGTGAGATATTTATGCAGTGCTCAAAGTCACAAGATTCCAATTTAGCCAAAAGTAAATGCCGCTTAAGAACCTTCATATTTCATAGTGCAAAACCGTATTTAAGTAATCAAAAAGTGAATAATAGAGCAGTTAGGCAGCTCTTTAATACATTAGCTAAAAGTATATCAATTCCATTGATTTTTACAATGGGTTGATTTCACATAATGGATTAAGCTCGCTAGAAAGGCCATAAATGGGAAAAAATGCTTTACCAGAATTAGTGGAAGATGGTGTCAAAGTGCTTTTGTGACAAGCATATAGTTAAAACATTTTATTTGGGGATGCTAAATTTAGAATACTTCTGTCAAGAATAGACCTGGTGCTAACAGTTGAGTAAAAGCCATGATTTCAACACTGCAGATATATTTTGCAGATTCCAGTTACATTTTGCTTTAAATATTTTATTCCTACCTAAGAAACAGGAAGCTTGGACTATGAATATGTAATCAAACTTCAACACGGCAAAAGGTTAACAACAGGATGCTTCAAGGATCCTTAAAGCAAGCAACATTTAAAGGTACTAACTAATGAGCTGAAAAAGAAAGCAGAAACTTTAATACTTATATAGGTTAGTCAAGTACATAAGATGAAAAATGTAGCCAACTGGAAGCTAATCAACCATGATGTACAGGTAATACAGTGTCAGACAAAATTTCATGTAATAAATGCAGAAGAAGTGTCACTGCAACTTAAATAATTACTGGTATGGTCAGCAACCTTCTAAATTAAGTAGGCCTAGTATAAACAAGAGGATTACAAGCATCCCTGTGGAACCCAGGAAAGATCTCTGCTCAATATGAGAACATTGCTGTTGCAAAATAAAAATATCAAGATTCAAAAGCAGCAGTGGTAAGCATTAGCAAAACTGTTGTACCTTCATATAAAACTAATGCTTCATTCTTAATCGTTACCTGAAAAAGGCTGCTGCAGTATAAGATTAGGTGAAGAATTAGAAATCAAATACAAAGATTCACAAAGTAAAACATGAAAAACCACAGTTATAAAAAGACTAAACAATGTAAGCAGAAGAGAAATACTTTAATCCTCAGAAATAAGGTTGCTGCTTGCTGAAAGAGTGAAGTATAGAGTTCAGAGGTATGCTATGGTGACACAATGCATAATTAAATATTCAAAGTTATCTCTAGCGAGTCTTTATTATAAGCAATCTGTCAATATTCAAAGGAAGATAAAAAAAAAAGGACTGAGATGAGGAGCATTCCAATTAAGGATCCAAGCCTAGTTTTATTAAGCTCTGGTGCAAGACCCATACCATAGAAGAAACATTCAGCATTTGCCTCCTTTCACACTTCTATCTGTCACGAGCTATTCATCCAGATGAACTCCAGATAAACCCCCATGTCACAATTTCAGTACTAAAAGCACCATGCTGACCATGCAAGGGAGGAAGGAAGCACCAAAAACACCACCTTCCAAACAAACTTTAAAAATCAAGATCCTAAAGAGCAACATTGGAATGAAAAACATGTACTATAACTTGGCCTGAAGGACGGCACTAGACACTTCCAGATTTTGGTTATAATTTAAGACAGATACAAGAACTCAAAAACTCTTGATAGAGCTATCGATTAGGTATGAAACAGCACCATTTTAAAAAGCACCACAACAACTGCTAAAAGGTATTTTAATGCATCTTACACACACACACTCAAAGCCAATAGTTCTATTTCAGTTTGTAGGCTATTCCTTTTCCTTACATGCATTGACAGTTCCCAATACAGGTCAACTTGCATCTAGAGGTGTTTCCTGCACTTCCACATAGAAGCCACTTAAAGACACAGGTTGGGTAAGACTGCAGTTCCAAGGACCATCCCATTTTGGTCCTGTGAATCAAACTTCTCTGCTAGGTAGATAGTCTGACATTTATGTGCCCTAAAATAAAAATTAAAAAAATCACTACAAATATAAAATGCAAAATCTGTCAATAATCTCTTGCCTCTAGAACTAAATATAATGTAAATTGCATTCAAAGGATTTAAGTATTTGGAAGTACCCTATTCTTGGATGAGTGTCCCTTGAGCTACATTTTGTTCTCAGCCCAAAGACGAAGATTACGCTCTTTCTGTGATAGAAAAAAGAAAAATATTTAACAAGTTTATAGCTAACATATAGCTTATCAACACATATGCAATAAAGACAGTAGGGTACTATTTCACTAAAGCAGCAATTTGGCATTGAAATTTATTCTAAACTAACTCCATTCTTTTTCTGTATAGCTTATTCCTGAATTTATCTGAAAAAATCCAGTATGAGATGATAAGGGGGGAGAAATAAATCTTTGTATAAAAGTGAAACAGTACCACCTCACCACTAGGCTATGCAATGACTGCCACATGGTATTTTTAAAGCATTTCCATGACTTTCATTAGTGTCTTTGAATTGCCCTCTTCCTACAGGAACAAGGCATATGAGGAATAAGGTATACTCATTTATGCAGCTTACAGTTCTGAATAGACAGACAGCATCCAGTAACAGTCCATGTGTTGTCATTATCACCTTGATCTCAAGGGTGGCTTGTGTGTGGTGTCCTTGCCAGGTACCATTTGTATCATTTTTCTCAAGATGACCATGCTGCCACAATCTCCCTATTTGACAATATTTGCCTCTGATATGCATTCATGTTTCACAGGTAAGGCTGATAAAATGCAGCAAAATCAAATTCAGAGTGCTAACAATACCACTCAAAAAACAGGCCAGCATCATAGGAGGACACAGACAAAATTCCAAGTCACAGAAAACGATGAAGTTGGCACTAGAAAGTAAAGTGCTCTCCCAATATAAGCAATCCTTTGTATTTACAAGAAAAACAACTTCTGTGGCGTTTCAAGCGTTCAGAGTAACATGATCTTGAATGCCTTTGCAAAGGAGCAAAGTTGAGAGCAGCAGTGTATAATAATACATGGTTAGTTACGTAGTTTTGGTTTGCACAGCTGTTGGCTATGTTCATTTACAGTTCATGTAGTGCCAACATCATTTATATAAACAGAAGAGACTGTTTCACTCCTGTTCATCGCCATAAAAGTTATTTCTCTCAGCAGCTGCTGCACAAAAATCAGTTTCTATTTCAGTATCTCACCCAGTAAGTTTACAAAGTAGCAGGTTCTAGAGTTTGCTAAAACCAAACAGTACTTAAAAAAGCTTGCCTGGACTTAACAATAAAAGGGGAGCAGAGGAGGAGAAGGCAGGCGACACACACTTCTGCTTTCTTGAAGTGGAAGGAGGTAGTAACCCTCTGTTAACACGGGTAAAGTCACATGAAAACCAAGTTCCTGTAGGCAACCACTTGGAATGAGAGTCTTAGCCTCCCCAACCCTCTTCAGCTTTATGAATCAAAAGGAAATAAAATAAGGCTGATCCGGATTTCAGCAGATAAGAGAAAGTCTAAAATATTAGTCACATGTTACATAATAAACATTAACTGAACGAACTTAATATGACAGCGGTGCAGAGGTAGAGCCGGGGATGCTGCCCTGGTACTCCCCCCCTGCACAAACACACACACACACACACACACACACACAGAGAGACACACAGAGGCACGCTGCCCGAGGCTGCTGACACACAGCAGCTCCCGACCCCTGGAAGGAGCAACAGGACGTCCCCCGCTCCCCCGACCATGGAGCACCTTGGGGAGCCGCCGGAAGGCAGCCGCGGGCTGCGTGTGCCCGTCCCCCCCGGCGGCTGCCCCCGGGCAGCACCGCGGCGGGGTCACCCCGCTCGGAGGAAGCGGCGATCGGCCAAGACGTCGTCTCCCCCGCGGGCGGACCGAGAGGGAAGAAGCCTGGCGCTGCCTAAACTTGGCGCTTCCCTTCCCCCGAGCCCCAGCGCGGGGGGAAGCGGAACCCGAGGCGCCCGGAGCCCACACTCACCTCGGCCCTCCTCTCCGTCGCTGCGGGGCGGACGTCGGGGAGAGGCGAGGGGCTCCGCCGGCCCCGCCTGTCACCGGGCGCCAGAGGAGCTGAGTCCAGCGGGGTAAATCCTCCGGGCGGCGGCGGGGACGGGGACAAGCCGCGCTCCGCCCGCTCGTCGCGGCGGCCGCTGCCTCGCACCAAGTTGAGGCGCGGCC